>QVXC01000086.1:0-97807 GCA_003501895.1 Phaeosphaeria sp. A1 3.1a
TCACATGCTTTTGAGGACGCTCATCAGCGAGGTCAACCAACACCGCGATGGCGGACGATCCCCACCTGGCACTGCTCTAATCAAGCGGTTACCTACCGCACTCAAACAAGCAGCCCTACCTAACTACAGGGTAGGAGGTGGCCCATGATCACATCAGCTTCTCTACAAACGTTCGAATCTGAGGGAGGTGTGTAAGCCCAGGGCACCTTGTACGGTCACGTGGACTATCCACCAGCTAATCAGCCCACCACTCCATGTATATAAACCTACGTCACAGACCTCTCGATCATCAGATCACTACACAATACATCTTACATCATATATCAACCGCCCTTTGGCTTACACAAGCCGTAGGCAACTTGCACTCTTTACTCTCGACTGACACTGTCAGTCGAGTCGACAATAAATTGTCTGCTGGGCTTCATATATGTTGCAATGCGTACTGAGGGAATAGTTGAGAGTGTGTATTCTCCCCGCTGGTATAAGATGGTGCTGTCTACCTAAGTTTGAGGATGCGGACGGGCTGAGTAGCTAGATCCTTCGCGGGGCGAGCTTTATGGGCCGAGAGTAGATCTGGAAGGAGCGGAGGAGGTGCAAAGTGCTGGAAGTAAATGGTTGTTGAATAATGATTATAGTCTACTCCGGAGCTGGTTTATAGGGACGCGTTGCTGGATTATTTCAGCCCTTTGAATAACAGTATAATGGGGCTTTGCAGGGACTTACAACGAATAAAGTAGGCACGGCCACTCGGACTTGTTGCTGCTGGTAGGTTTGTGAGCATGCGAATAGATAGTGGGTGACTAGTCGATAGATGCATTACGAAAACCCCGTTTCTTTTTATAGTATACTATCTCAGCCATCTATATACTACTCACTAATACCGAATCACAACTTCTCTTTCTCGGGAATATACCGTGCTTCACTTAAAGTAGTCGTAGTAGCACCTCAGCTCCAGGTACGGTGTGCGCTCGACTGACAGTGTCAGTCGAGAAAACAGCTTCGCACCTGCAAAGTGTTACACCCCACCTTTAAATAAATAAATTTGCAAAGCTTTAAGATCAGGCATATACAGTGCAGTACTAAGTAGCCAGACCCAAGCCGCGGGTACAAAAGTGGGTGACTTGCAGTGTGCGCTTGTCGACTGACAGTGTCAGTCGAGAAAAACAACCTGGCACCTTGCTGAGTATCACACACACCTTTGAGCAAACAACTTTGCTCACCATGGGAAGTATGTATTCTGCACGGTTTCTAGCTGATTCGCTTATTCTAGCTGAGAGTATATACTGACTTGGTACCCCGAACCTTGGGGTAGTGAGTACTTCACCTCCTTGCTATCCCTCTCAGCACCCAACCTCAACCAAGACCACATCCCCTCCTATCCTTCTTCTCCCTATCCTACCCCACCATCAAGCCCCTCATCCACCCATCACCGCACTTCCACCTCCCACCTAATCCCCACTATCCCTAACCCAACACCTCACCCCCTTCCCCCCCTCCCACGCCACGGGAATGAAAAAATCATGCCCACACCTTACATCCCTCACATCCGGGTCAATGAGCTCGAACCGATATCTGCGGAACAACATGCCGAGAGTCAGATACAGCTCTGTCCAGGCGAGAGTGATGCCGAGGCAGGAGCGGGTGCCGCGGCCGAAGGAGACCATGAAGCGATCGAGATTTGAGGGCGAAGAAAGCCAGCGCTCAGGCTTAAAACTTTCCGAATGCGGGAAAATGTCTTCGTCGTGCGAGACATCGGGGATGGACATTGACTACCCACATCATCTCGTCAGCTTTTCAAATTCCCCACCTTCAGAACGATAAGAAATTGTTGACTCACCACACACGTCCCAGCAGGAATAACCCACTCCCCATACCTCATCGCCTCCCTCCTCGTCCTCGGATTCCGCGCACTCAACCCATAACTCAACCTCACGGCCTCCATCACACACGCCTTTAGATACGGCATCTTCTCCAACGGCGCGAGCTCCAGCACACTGCGATTCGGAAATGCGGCTACGAGGTCTGCGTGCAGGCGCTCGTAGATGCGGGGGGTGTTGATGATGTGGAATGCGGCGATGGAGAGGGCAAAGGCGGTGGTTTCGACGCCGCCGCCGATGACGATTTGGGCTTCTTCTTCGAGGCGCTTTTGCGTCTTGTCCGAGGCGGGGAGCTTGGAGGCGAGGATCTCATGAAAGATTGTTTTTTTGGCGTCGTTGGATTTGATGTCTTCGCCGCGGAGGGTGCGGGCGATGAGGGAGGTTTGGTCCTGGGATTGCATGAGCAGGGAGAAGAGATGGCGGTGATGTGGGATTGAGAGTGGCTTACACGTTTGAACTTGAGCAGGGCCTTGGCGGCGGGTTGGAGGCGCTCCGTGATGGCATCGGGGATGCTGTTCATGACCTGTTTATCGTTAGTAACCAGTGTCTTCTCCATTCTTCCGAGAGGACGTACAGGTAAGAACCAGGGAAACTGCGTCGCAATATGTCCCGTCCCCCCAACCTTGATAAAAGCCTCATGGAAACTGTCAAACTCGGGCGTCTTCAGCTGGTCATAGTTGAATCCGAAAAAGTAGTCCATGATGATGTCGCCAGTGAGTGCTGGGAAGGCATTGGTCAGGTTCAGAGGCTCCTTGCGAGCTTCAAATTCCTGGATTCGCACAGAGAGGGTGTCAATGTGTCGGTAGATGATGTGGATGAAGTCTAGGATGGAGCGCCGGGAGAACCTGAGATGTCAGTTCGATATGTTCTGCGGTCACGTGGACGATGCAATCTTACATGGGCGACAGGGCCGCACGACGCCTCTTATGAGCCGCCGCATGGACGGTCGTCAACACACCTCCTTCAGTCCCAAATCTCTTGTCCCAGCCCTCCTTATCAAGGTGGATGTTCTTGCCATAGAACTCGTCAAAGAAGCGCGAGTCGCGAATATGCAGCTCGTCTGGGGTGACGCGGATGATTGGGCCTGTCCAAGCTGTCAGCTCTACATCATTGCCAGGATATCGACCTGGTCCTCACCATAGACATCATGCAGCTTCGAAATCTGCCTCGAGTACTGTCCCTTCTGCACAATCTCATAGTACCCCTCATAGAAACTCGTGACAGCCGCGAGCTTGGGACCCGGGAACTTGGCGAGTGGATGAAGATATACGCGATATACGAGGATGCCAACTCCGTAGATGCAGAGTGCGGCACCGAGTAAGACTGACAGCGAAGGCAAGGCGCCACCGTCGCTGCTCATTGAGTTGCCCATGCCCAGTTCCGCGGGCTCGATTACACGGAGGTAGTGACAGCAACGACACACAAGGTATGCCAGAAAAAAGCAGGAAAGTCGAGCGAACAAATCGAATCCCCTCCCATCCTCGCGTCTCGCAGATTTTCCCTCGCTCCCTCCTTCCAGTGCGCCATTCGTGCATCACCCGCCGAGCCCACCGCATTCCCCCCTCTGCCCTCCACAACCCGCATTGCCGCGCAGAGTTGTTCCGAAGCGTGCAGCGAGCTTCACAAAAGAAGGTCCAAGGTCCGGCGCTGCGCTGCAAGCAATTTGGGGGTAGGCGCTGTGCCGCAGACCATGCCGGATGCAGGGGTGATCCGCTGCGCACAAGACGCACTTCGGCAGTCGCTAAGGCGGAGATATTAATAACGCGCGTGCGTGCCAGTGCGTGTGCCGCATGGCTGCTGGGGACTCGCAGTGGGTAAAAGGGAAGAGTGGAGTGGACTGTATCTCGTTGCATGACGGGCGGTGGACAAGGGCATGTGACGTGCGTATAAGGAGGGATGCATGTAAGCACCACTCTGTCTGGGTGATGTGATCTTGTATTTCGACATTGATTGTTGTTCTTTTTTGCTTTTCCACGCTCCCCACACACGTCGCGCGAACGATTCGAGGGTCGTGAACATGTCAGCGGCTGTCCCCGCACCCTCGAGCGAAGGCGGGCCGCAGGAGACGGCGCCCGCAGCCTCCACACAGACACCGTCGCAACCACAACCACAATCATCGCCCACCGCACTCACACAATCCAACCTCGAAACCCAAGACACCGCCGCAGAAGGCCCCCTCCAATCCGTCCTCCACCTCGAGCCCGACACCAATTCCGTCTCCGACACCGACTCGGCCTTCGACGCAAACTCGTCGTCCTCAACCTCGCTCGCCTCCTCCATCCTCCACTACGAATACTCCAACGGGCGGCGCTATGCCGGGTACCGCTCGGGGCAATACCTGCTCCCCAACGACGAGCAAGAGCAAGACCGGCTGGACTTGCTGCACCACATCTTCCTGCTCATCCTCGGCGGCAAGCTCTACGACGCGCCACTCTCGCCCTCCCCCGGCTTCGAAGTGAAGCGCGTGCTCGACATCGGCACGGGCACTGGGATCTGGGCCATCGACTTCGCCGACGAGTTCCCCGGCGCCGAAATCATCGGCACCGACCTCTCTCCCATCCAACCCACCTGGGTGCCTCCCAATGCGAAATTCTACATCGACGACGCAGAAGCAGAGTGGGTGTACTCGCCCTCGGAGGCCTTCGACTTCATCCACTGCCGCACCATGTCGGGCTCCATCAGCGACTGGGACAAGCTCGTGGCGCAGAGCTATGCGCACCTGAGTCCCGGGGGGTGGGCGGAGTTCCAGGAGCCGTTGGCGCTGGCCGAGTGCGATGACGGGACGCTGGAGAAGGCGGTGGATTTGATGAAGTGGCAGGAGCTGTGCAATGATGCGGCGGCGGGGTTTGGCAAGGAGATTCGGGTGGGTGATAAGTTGAAGGGGAAGATGGAGAAGGCGGGGTTTGTCAATGTGCATGAGAAGGTGTTGAAGGTGAGTCAACTTGATACTATTCCACCGTTTTTTTTTCGCTCGTCTTGTTGTATCCGGATATGCATTTGATGCTGATTTGTATGACGACAGCTCCCAGTCGGCCCATGGGCGAAAGATCCCAAGATGAAGGAAATCGGCCGCTACCAGCGCGAACACATGTGTCTGGGCATCGAGCCCTACACGCTCGGCTTCATCGGCAAAGTCCTTGGCTGGTCAGAGGCAGAGTGCCGCATCCTCATCGCGAAAGTGATAAACGACACGCGAAACAAAGCGGTGCACATGTATGTGCGGTTCTATTTCGTCTATGGGCAGAAGCCAAAGGAGGCTGTGCATTGAAGGAGACGAAAGTACGACGAGGCTGTGGTTAATGATCAATGATCTTTTGCTTGCATGGCGTTGGCGCAATGTGGTCAGGGCAAGAGGGGAGCAGTATGTTATCATGATTCCTGATTCGTATTATGCTCGATTAGATGCTGAACTAAGAAGTCAGCGGGAGATGTACGGTATGTATACCTCCAAAAGCAATGCCAAACGCTATGTGCAACATGTGAAAATGCTACATTAGCAATGCAACGCTCACGGTCATGTATCGTCCACCACATGTATCTTTCCTCCTATTACTTCATGCTCTTGCTCCGTCTTGTGCTTCGTGGACGTCGGAATCGAAAAGGTCGTCGAAAGTCTAAAAGCTAGACACTCATAGGCCCGCGGAACTTCTCTCCCAACAAGACGTTGTAGGGAAAGACAGACACCTCCCGTCTAAGCATTCTGCACCTCACGGAACTCCCTACCCGGCACAGGCTGCCCCGTCTTATCCGTCGTCTCAATGCTACTAACATCCGCCTCCGCAAACATCGAATGCGGGACCCACTTGGCCGAATTCCTCGGCGTCGTCTCCTCCAGCATGCGATCGACCTGCTCGAGACTCAAGCCCTTGGTTTCCGGGACGAGAAAGTACGCAAACAGCACGCACGCCGTGCATGTCGAGCCCCAGATGAAAAACACCTTGGTCTTGAGGTTGCCGTACTCCTTGTTCATGAGGTACGGGGTAATGAAGCCGATGATGAAGTTCCAGAACCAGTTGCTCGCCGTCGACAGCGCGACGCCCTTTGCGCGGATCGGGAGCGGGAAGATCTCGCCGATGAGGACCCAGGCGCCGGGGCCCCAGGTCGTGGCGAAGAAGAAGATGTAGATGCACGTGAAGACGATGAGGCATGTGGATGCGGCTTTGCTGCCCTCAGCAACAGTACCAATAATACCGATGAGAAACTCGCAGATGAGCATGCCGATTGCGCCGTAGATGAGGAGAGCGCGGCGGCCGAGCTTCTCGACGGCCCAGAATGAGAGGGGCGTTGAGCCGACGTTGACGGCGGTGGTGATCATCGAGACGAGGAAGGCGTTTTTGATGCCCACGGTTTGGAAGAAGGTCGAGCCGTAGTAGAAGATGAAGTTGACGCCTGTCCATTGCTGCATCATCTGGAGAGCGATGCCGAGCATGACGCGGCGGAAGTTGCTGGAAGGCTTCCATCCACCGCGGAAGCAGTCGAGCCAGCCGGCTTGCATGTGCGTTATCTCGTACTTGTAGTTGGCAACGAGCTCGGCCAGCTCGTCTTTGATGTACTGCGAGTCGGCGGGTTGGCCGCGGAGCATGCTGAGAGAGCGAGCAGCGTCGTCGAGGCGGTTGCGCTTGACGTACCAGCGGGGAGAGTCCGGGAGGAAGAAGAGTCCGACGCCGAGGATAAGGGCGAAGAGCCACTGCATGGACATGGCGATGCGGTAAGAACCAGTGTCCATGCGGTCCTTGGCGGCGTTGTCGATTACAGCAGCCAAGAGGAGGCCAATGGTGATGCAGAACTGGTAGCCTGGGAAAGTTAGCATATCAAGATTCATTTGCATTAGTGAGAGACATACCAGATACAATGGCACCGCGGACAGCCTTGGGCGCGATCTCAGACATGTAGAGAATGATGATGGCAGAGACGAAGCCGATGCCGATACCAGCGATCAGACGTCCAGGAACGAGCAGCGCGACCGTAGTCGAGGCGACCTGCAGAATGACACCGATCGAGAAGACGCCGCAGCCCAACATGATGGTGGAGCGGCGACCAAGCCAGTCAGCGAGTGAGCCAGCAAAGAGCGCGCCGAAGAAGGTGCCAGCTGACAGGATGGACACAATCAAGGACTGCTCCCAGGTCTTGTAGAGACGGCCATTGAAAGCCGTAGGGTCGTCGGAGGGGCCTATGCAGTCGTTAGTCGCAGGTGCGTGTATATAGATATTGCGCACACACCTCCAAACTCCTGCTTGAAGTAGTCCATAGCCAGGACGCCATTGATGTACCCTGAGTCATAGCCAAAGAGAATGCCGCCAAAAGCAGCAAAGACGCAGAGCAGATAGCCGCGAAGAGTGACAGGCGCCTCAACGCGACCGAGCGTGTCGCCACGCGCGGCAGAAGGGGCCCAGCGGGCCATGTCGACGAAAATTAAGCTTTTGTTGAAGCAAGGGCAGATTCTGGCCTTGGCTCAGTTGGTTGAGTGTGGTTGGTGCGCGTGGTTGTGGTATGCAAGGGCGGGTGTGGAGTGTAAAGTGGTGGGGAGCGCAAACAGAATATATCGTGAGAGAGCTTCGAAGCGTCAGTGCGGTCACAGAGCGCTGGGAACGGCAGGGTCCTGCGTCCGCGTGAGCAGTGTTGTGGCGTTTGAAGTGAAAGTGAGGGAAAGGACAAAGTGCGTGTCGTGAGTGAATGCCGGATTGGGAACGACAGGACTAAGCATTGCCGGATCCTGCCCATATCTGAACTTTTACCACGCGACACCGGCATCACGAGATCTCACGAGCTCACACGAGTTCAACGTGGCAAAAGGCAGCTGTACCTTGTAGATGGGAACGTTCTACGTGTAGCGCGCCAGATGAAGCTGGTGGCTCGGTACACGTAACAGTGCGCACCCAGGTACAAGAAAATCGCAAACACGGCTAGCAAACAGCAAGACGTCGATGACTTGGAACTTGGAGTTGAAAGTTCTCCGACTCGGTAGTCAATCATGTCCTTGTGACGCGATCCTTGGTCGTTGGTCTGAACAAAGCTTCATGGCAGTGTCGACAAGAGCGCCTTGGCCATGTGACCTGCATCACTTGTGAAGCCGTTTGCGACTGCGATAAGTGTCACGAGGGCAGTAGAGTGTTTCTTGACAGAGATTGAGAATGTGATAGTGCTTCTGGTGTTCCAAGGCCGATGTGGGCGTGTTGGACTACATATGTACTCCCTTTGGGCACGTACGAGGGGAAATGACAGGAGTGTTTGTACGACAACGAATTATCTCTGCCAATCATCGCACACAAAGTAGAGAAACTTGCATTGTCTTGATTCGCTTAGCTCTTAGAAGAGACACCTCCTCCCTGTATGAGCCAGCCCCGCCAGTTCCGCTTTCATGCGTCAGCAGGGAGTACGATCAGCTCGGGGACTGTCTTCAATCGATATCAGTAGAGAGTTACGCAGAATGACTGAAATACTGACTGTATCCCATCGTAGGACTACCGCATGTTGGCACTCATTACAAGGATGTCTGATAGACCATAGGTCGTCTTCCCTCTCTCTTGGGGTGCATTGCATAACATATCATAGGGTGATAGAACGAGAGATGGTGTCGACAGATACCGTGCTTGCGCATGATGCAGCGAGATCGGCTATGAGCGTGCTCGTTCTCCAGATTGAGAGGATTCGTCTCAGAGATGTCCGCTCGCGGGGACTAATGTCTGAGATGACTTACGGCACCAACGGCGAATTTCTTGGGTCGAGAACAGTCCGCGCCAACAGATCCTCGAGTTAAGGAAAGGATGTCATCACAGAAACTGTTGCCGAACTTGAACCGGGATAATTTTATATCTGTCATCATCAATGCTGCCCTGGCTGCCACGCTACAGAATCAGTGCTGTGTGTAGGCAAAACGGAGAGGTCTCTCCCCTCCGACGCTGGCAACACATGCGCCACCGATTCGAAGTTTGGGCTCGCATTTGTTTCTCGCTGTTTCTTTCTTTTATGTCAGCACCAGCTACAGATTGCCGGACTCCAGTGGACTCGAGTCGCACGCATTGGGTTGACGGTCGGCAGCGTTGGGCAGTAGACTGTGAGTCGAGACAGCCAAATCGATGTGCATCTGATGCTTGCGAGCTTGAGCAGCATCGCAACTTCACATCCGTAGGTGTTCTAGCATTAGCGCTATGTACCTGTGAACTTGGAATCGATTGGAACTGACGTTACATGACATGGCTGCATCACGCCGGTAATGACTTACTTGCTATCACTTCCAAGCACGGGCTCAATTAGTGTAATGAGGATCATTCTCTTTATTATATAACATAGATTATACCACATTAGGGTCGACATTGCCTTTCGCGTGCCTCACTTCGCCAGCTATCTAGCGCCTCGAGCGACGATTGTGTATCAGGATGCTGCTCACCAAGGGCTATCTGACGCGACTGGAAGCATGTCTCCATCAAAGCAATAGCTTCCATATAACGAGACTGTAACTGCAGTGTACAGGCAAGATTGTGCATGCCCTTCAGCGTGTCAGAATGTGTATTGCCAAACACTCTCTTCTGGATCTGCACCACTTCCATCTGCAGCTCTTTAGCCTTACTCCAACGCCCTTGTTTCTGGTACGTTGATGCTAGGTTAGAAATGATTACTAAAGTGTGCGGATGTTCGTTGCCAAGCACTCTTTTGATCGACTGCGATATTCCTACTTGCAGTTCTTCAGCCTTGCCCCATTGCCCTTGGCTGTAATAGGTTGCTACCACGTTAGCAATTTTTCTCAGCGTGTCAGGATGTTCATCGCCAAGCACTCTCTTGCTTGTCTGTATTGCCTCTACCTGCAGCTCTTCAGCCTCGCTCCACCGCCCTTGCTTCCAGTACGTTAACGCAAAGTCACTCATGCTGCTTAATGTATCAGGATGTCCGTGACCAAGCACTCCCTTCCCTGTCTGCATTGATTCTACCTCGAGATCTTCGGCCTCTAGATACCGTCCATCTCTGTGCAAAGTCTTGGCGCATCTCCTTGCAAGACCCAGTCTCTTAAGAACATAATCGTTATTACCATTGTCATCCTCGAATGTTTCACTATGCGACAGAGCATACTGGATATGCGGAAGCAGTCGTCTCCATTTACTCCTATTGCTGTGATCGCTGTTTGGATACACCCAATATAATCGTCTCACAGTGCGCTGAGGCCACTGGGTGAGCAGCCCGTGTGCTCGCAGGAGGTCGCGTAAAGCTTGATGGACAAGCCGGTGAATATCAAAGGCTGACTCGGCTGGTCGCCTCGTGACGAGCACATATCTTTCGAGTAACCTAATACCATCCTCACAAGCCTTCGGCGCAGCTGGCTCAGAATTTCAAGCGAGATGTCCTTTCGATCCACGCATGCAGCTAAACAGAGATAATCAGCAGCGACTGCGTTGCTGTGGCGCACTTTGCTCACAAAGAGAGATAGCGTAGCAGCTATAGTGTCTCTCAAACCAGCTTCTCGCAGCTCAGTTCCAGGCGGATCATCGCTGATCTTAAGGGCTGCTTCTTTATGCTCGGTCACCTGTGCTTGGTACTGCTGCACGACTGCTAAAGGCAGATTCGAAAGCTCCCTCAGCAGGTGCCTTGCGTCTTGCTGCTCAGCATCCAAGAGTGGCTTTGTCAAGCGGTTCTGCAGCATCTTCAACGCCATATCTGGCGTCAGCTTACTCCAAATCTATGACGACTTGTGGAGCGAGGGCCGCAGCTGTGTCGCTCTCTGTTGTTGTGAAGATGACAGAACACAGCTTGGAGTGCGGCTGGAAGTCGGCCAACAATTGGCCTGCATCTTCTCTTGTGGACGAGTTGCGAGGTAGGAGACCAGTACTCTCTACGCTGTTGTAGATCAGCAAACAGGGTCGGGCACTTAACGCGGCCACACAGCGTTGTACGACCTCCTTCGTGTCTGCCAGGTCATCGTCACAGCCAGGCACGCCAAGTTTCCGGGCAATGCTTGTATATGACCGCGAGAGGTTGTCAATGTCGCTTGCGTCCATCCAAAAGACCGAGCAGTCCTTTTTGTTCAAATTTGTTCTATGGGCAACCTCAAGGGCGAGCTGTGTCTTGCCTGTACCGCCCGGACCAACTATTGCTAGCGTGGTAGTTGTCTGGTCGTTGCTGAAAAGCTTTGCTTCGAGTTCGGCAAGCTGTGCTTCGCGACCGACAAAAGACGTATTTTGTGAGAATGGAATGATCGGCGGTGCGCTGCCAGTTGCCTCTATCTCGGCCTGTAGTCTCTTTCGTGCACTTTCCTCTCCTTCGCCATACGTAATTGGCATAGAGAAAGAAAGAAGCCCCAACAGGCAGTATACTATGTCTTCTTCTTCGGTCGTGTTGCGATTTTTAACCCACTGGCATCGTTCGCTTATGCTGAATTGATCTAGAGGGTTGTTGCGCAGAGCTGTAAGCGGAATGCCGGTGATGCTATTTAGTAGTTGATCAAGCGATGCTTTGTCGCCTATGCGCTGTCCTTCACGCGAGAAGAATTCGAATGATACCGGCGCGATCAGCTCTTGCAGGGTCCATCCTCGAGTGAACCATGCACTTTTACGGAAAGATGCCTCCTACTCGCTGCACAGGGCCGTGTCCGTCTCCGCCGCAGCAGACAGCGAGACGTCCGGCAAAAAGACGTAGCACCGAGCCGCATTCTGGTACCATTGGAACATCGAGTTGATCGCCTTTGATCGCTCGTCGTTATCCCACCTGTCAATGCAACATGTGTCGATCCAGAAGTACTGCAACCCATGCTCAGCTACGCGCTCAGCGCAGAACTGTAATTTCTAGTAGCCTTCTTCTTTCTCTTTGTAATTTCCAGTCAATACGTCTTCGATGAGGATCTCGAAGTCGCTCCATCGGTGCGACAGTATAGCGTAGGGCGGGTTGGGCTTGCCGCGAAAGTCTGTCAAGATCAGTTTGTCCAGCGAGTCGAAATGCAGGAGCCTCATGGCGATCAAAGCTGAATATCTTGTCTAGGGAAGTAGAGGCGCGAAGGATTGTTATGGTGCTGAGACAATCTTGTATTTGTGGAGAGGCAGAGAGGAGGTTGATGCTGGGCTGCTGTCAAGACAGCCTGGTGGGGCAGTGCAAGTAGGCTGGAGGTGCTTGGGCGCTTGCTGCCCAGCAGTGAGCGCCACACGAAATCATGTCCTCGTGGCCTCTCGTATGCAACGTAGTGTAGCACAACTGGGAGGCAGAAAATGGCTGCCTGCAAGGTCGAGAATAAGAGCTGTCTGAGGGTGTGACCAGTGAGGCTGGGGATATTAGAAGGTAGACGAAATTGGCTACGGATGAACAGATTGATTAATTACCATACTTTATTCTCAATGGCTATAAGCATACATGTATAGACGATGCTACAAAGAAGTAGGGTCTCGGATGTGCGCTACAGTGTTTTCCGAGTAGGCTGAAAGAAGCACAAATCGGTTGATAGCGTGTCGACCACACGAAATCCAATGCTGGCTTGCCACGATCAGCAGCGTGGTGATCGACTGAGTATGGCGGTCCCTAAGTATAAGGAAAACGGAATTTATAACGAGGAAAATTAATTCGAATGGGATCCGACAATAAGCAGAGAACAGACATAGCCTAGGATGAGTACGGTGGCGCACGAGTTGCATCTCCTTGCACGACGTCCTCGTACCGTGGTGGCGGTTGTTCTGGCAGCAGAGTCCGTTCAGAGCTCACACTGCTGCGTCGTTCGCCCTGCTCATTCTCCCGTTTAGCTTCTTCGTTTTTCCTGCCCCGACCATCCGGGCGTCGCGAGATCTTACTCTGCGCTGCTGCGTTGCCAGATGATGATGATGATGATGATTCGCCAGGACCATATATCGCCTCTCGCTGCTATAGTCATGTTAGACTATGGCGAAGACGTTATGCAGCAAGATGCTCACCTCGGCAGCCTTCCTATCCTTACGCTCGATCCGCTTCTCGGAAATCTTACGACCCAGCTTCTCGGCTCCGATAGCAATGCCGACAGCAATGAGACCTGCCATTGGACTGCGGTACTCTCGGACTTGCGCCCAGGAGAGCTCTTGCTGTCGAAGTTCGGTGACCTCAAGCGTCTGAAAGCTCGGCTGATTTGCGTTTTCGAGTTCGCGAAGAAGGCGGCGCTGTCTTCGAGCTCCGCAACAACCGCCTGTACGGTAATTTGCAGGATAATTATGTTGGAGAAGAGCCTGTTGTTGGAGGCGTTGTTGTCGACGCTTATTGCAGCACATTGTGAGTTGATATTTTCAAATCAAGTGATAGGTGCGATTGTTGATGCTCCTGTGAGAAGTGTTGCGAGTGGAGATAATGGCGACTTGATGACCGAGACATGCTTACCTCTTTATACCACAACAAAAGCCTGTTGGACCAGCTCGCGGGACGATACTGCAGGAGTGCTCGCACGCAAGTCGGGTCGGAGTAATGTGTGATACTAATTTACACCGGGTTCCCACAAAATGGTGGCTTTGATACCCATTTGCGTGGTCGCGAGTGGCGTACATACGGCCGAAAGTCGTGACGTAGGTTAAGCGCAGCCAAGTGTGGCACCGGAACGTCCACTTCATTGGCCGAACCTTAGCGAATGCGAAGAATCGGGGCAATGCAACAACAATGATGTCGATAGTACCTCAAGAATCAATTGAAGTTGATCCAGCTATCTTGATCCCATTCCACACCCTCAAGCCACCTGGCGAAATCGGCGTCATTGCTGGGCTGCAACAGTGGAGCACCAAACATTGGATCATAGGGGTTTTCTTGCGTCTGCGGAGAATGTGAGGACGCCGGCCCAGCGCCGAGTATCGTGTCAAGTATTCTCTTGAGAAAATCACGCCCCCGCATACAGCTTTGGTGTCCGCTGGCATCTGGCTTAATACTTCCGAGACAAGATACCAAAACGGAAAGGTTCTGAATTGTGTCTGATCGATGTAGTGGGTATGCTATGGTTGAGGCAGACGTCGTGTGTCGTTCTTGTTGTAGCAGCTCCACTGCTAGCACTGCCGCTGTTGGTATTCCATGTTTTACCAGGATCTGCACGAAGTCGATCTGAAAATCACGGAAATAGTCCTTGTTGTCGATGACCTTGACAATGAGCTGGAAGATAACGCTGCAGATCGACAGGAGATTAACATTGACGACATTGAGGCTAGGGTACACCTTCTTGCTCAATGTTCGTTGCAGCATAAAATGATGGTCGAGGTGGTTGAGTCGAATGATAGTTAAAAACAAAAGCTCAAGTGGTGAGCGCCGTGAACTCCCAATATCATTAGTCTCGATTCGGAGGAAGTCCGGCAGGTCTTCCCAGTGTTTGTTGGTGCGCGCTTCGATCTCGGCGGCGCGCTGAACGATATCTGGCTGACCCAGGTTACCAAGGGACAGCTCGAGGATCTCCTCCGTTATGGAAGCGTTAGTCGCAAACAGACGCGCAAACGTGGATCGATGAATCGTTCCGCTTTGGTTCCACCCTTCATCATCCAGGTCATTGACAGCGTCGTCCAGCTCGAGGCCATCAGACATTGTCTGTGCGTCTGTGAGATCTAGAGGTAATTGCAGGCGACAGTAGTGCCTGGTCAATCTTGGAGGGCGTCCACTGAATGCTGCGTTATACTTGTCGCTCTCATATGCGCAGATGAATAGCCGCTTCCGTAACTCGGCCATGAAGAAGGGTGTGCGGTCATCGACTTTGATCTCTTGATGGAGATTGCAGCTCAAAAGTGCATTTGCCAAACTTGCATTCTTCCTTGAATTTTCGTAGCCTGTTTGCATCAGTCATTGCCATCGATTGAAATACCAGCAGGCAGCTCACTTCCTTTCGGTCGCATCGCGCAGTAAGCGATAGCATTCTCGTACAGGAGCCACAGGTATAGGTCATTGAGTACATCGAACTCGTCGCAGAATTGGACACAGAGTTCGGAAGCATTGTATGTCTTCAAAGCTAACATCGCCCGGTCGACTGGGGCATCATCCTGCGAGCAGAAGACTGGATCGCCGTCTGGCAGATAATCAGCATCTTTAAGCGTGAGGGTGAAGACTGCTTGCGAGAAAGTCTAATGTTGAGGAGAATGACCGACCTTTCAGCGATTGCGCAACCAGCGAGACCAATGTCACGAGTAGGCCAACCACTTCCCAGCGCAAGAAGGCGCCGGTCACATTGCTGCAGAACTCGCGCGGTGTAGTGTGGCGATCGAGGAGTCGAGAGACAGGTGTCCATGTGTTTTCCCATATCTTCTCCGACATCAAGCGCAGGTCTGCTGGCTTCTGCGATTCAAGAGTTTTATGCCAGGTAGACCAGAGGCCTTCGAGGTATATCTTGACCATAGGCTCAATAACCACGACTCCGCCAGCGAAGGAGAACCATCTGCGGGTGAATATGTTAGCATCGTTCACCATCGCCCTTTTTCGAGAGGTTGATCGATCATCCTAGAAATCGGCAAAGCCGCAGACATGTGACGATGGTCGGATGACTTACTTCTCGATATATTTTTGCATCGCCGGGAAGTCCTGCAACAATGTAAGCACCACCGCACCTTGCTCTATGTATCGCTGCGGAATCTTTGCTGCAGGTATCGAAGAACCCCTCGAAGGCTGTATACTGATCCCAATGCTAAGCTCATTCTCGGCAAGTACAGCGGAGTGGCTCAGCAATCCAGCCCTATTGTCATATTCGAATGCGTCTGGCCTCGCACATCCATCTAACAAGGGTTTGCTGAGTCCCTTGAAAGCCGTATAAGTTGAGGGCCCGGCTCTTAGTGACACGGCATCTGTGAGAATTGGGGTTTTGGCACCATCTGACATTCTGGCACGTTTGGCGACGTGAATCCCATCATCCGCACCGATATCCCGACTAGTCGAAGCTTGATAAGTAACGCTGAAGCTGTTCACGCGAGGGCTGCACTTCTCGGAGTTGGCATCATCAGACGGCGCCTTCGTCAATGGCGCGGGGTGATAAACACATTGATCTGGTTTACCTCGCTTTGCGCATCTCCCACAATTCGGCATCATGTGATCGCATCGCAATTTGCCTTTCCGGCAGGGTTCGCACGCCTGTAGCTTTCCATTGCGACGAAAGTTGGTGTTTTGGCGCTTGTCCTGGTGCGCCTCACGCAATCGCGCGGGAAACAGGTTGCCTGTCTGCACAAGATCAGTGAACGTATGTACAAGTCTATACAGCAAATACCCTGACCATAATGGGATTATGCGCCTGCAGTCTGTCCACTCAAAATGCTTTCCAAGTCTACGACGAGTCGCTGTAACTTAGGGAGGTGAAGAACCAAAGAACCGAACGCCGAACACCGTCGACGGCCGGCCCCGCACGTGCCCACTTGTTCATTCCCCGTCCGCCACGACCCTTGATAAACGAAATGTTGTATGGCTCCAAAGTGCATCCTTAGCTTACATGAAGAATATTGCGAGATCATCATCCCTGCGGTCACAATTTGGCAATGGGATAACATCTACAACCTCGAGATTCATCATGCGTCGCACTGCAGGGTGATGTCTTTCAATTGACCATGATCCTGTACTAGTAACTAAAGAAATTCAAACATGCTCGTTAAGCACACGAGAGAAGCATTATCGTAATGAAGACTGATATCTTCAGCGGTCACTGAACGTAATAGCAACAGCTTAGTGATTATTCTTCAGTCTGCTTCTGCGTTGGAAATTGGAACATAGCAAAGATACCCCAAGACTGGCGTGAATAGAGAATAGCTGATAGAGGGAACAATAATCCTCATTCATCGTCTCGGGAGAAAGTATGCTTCTCGATACGTCAAGCCTGAATGCTTCCTCCTTGGTAGCTTTCGAATTTTCCCTCTCATATTCCCTCACATCGAGTACATCCAGCTCCATGCATCTCAGGCATTCTCGGATTTCTTTCCCATCGCTCTCTTATGGTCCGCGAGCTCGTGTTCTATTGTATCCACATGTTCCTGTTTGGTACTCTTTGCAATTTAGCCGAGTTCCCTGCATCGCACGCGTGAGCTTTCTTGTTGTGCTACACGAAGCATTGTGTTGCACCACCGATGTGTCGTATCACATGGTAGCTTCTCCACTGGGAATTGAAACATATCATGGTGGAATTGTTGCTGCTATCACGCTCATTTGTACTGTGAAATTGAAAGCAGCCTTGGATGTCTAGAGCGCAAGCTATCTCGGCGCGCTGAGGGCGGTCATGAGCAAGATGTCGGAGTAACGGCTATCCGGATACCTTTGGGGCGGTGTACTTGCCGTTACTGCAAGGCTGAAAGTGGGTGGCCTGAGGATGAGAACTATGTACTCCATCATTCCACCGACTTCGCACCGTGATTCCTAATTCGGACATCGAGAGGATTCCGGAGAGTATCGCTCGGCCAGACTTAGCGCGGCGCCTCCCGTATTTGGCCATAAAATAAGCGTTAATATCAAGTTGATCCTACAGAGTTCTAGCGATGCATCAAAGTGGGAAGCAAGTCATATATTCTGGTCCTTCACCATCCTGGCTAGCGGTCGTTTCCAGCACTTCCCGACGCTGATTCGATCTCAATACGAGAGCTCTCGGAGTTGCAACACCACGATACCAATTATCAGATGATTCTGTTACATCGGACCATCAGCCGAGGTTTACATTGCAGGTAGATTGTTTTACTCAGGGCGCCTGACTTTGAAAACATAGCATAAAAGAATCACTCGAAGCACCCGATTTCTACCACCAGTCACATCAACATCGCTCCAACTTCAAACTATCAAACTCTCACATCAAAGCTCTTCAAAATGCAGCTCCAATCCATTCTCGCTCTCTTCCTCGCCGCCACGGCCACAAGCGCGGCCGTCGCCGAACCCGCCAACGACATCGTCGCCCGATTCCCAAACTACATCGTGGCTGACGCCAGCGCTCTCGTGGATCGCTCCACCGAGCTCGAGGCACGTGCTTGCAACTGCGGAAGCAAGTTCTCGTGCAAGAAGAGTGTCACGGAGTGCTGCAAGAATAAGGGCAGATATGGCATGTGCAACACGGATGAGGGCAAATGCAAGTGCGGTAGCCAGTGCAATCCGCTTCAGTGCAGGTGGTGATTTTGGTATGGGAATGTAACGACATTGGAGGATGTCGAATTCGGGCGAAGGTGGAGTCAGTCTTTACGGATTATAAAATAAGAAATGGTTCTGCAACCCTGCAGCCAGTTTTTACAGAGCTAAAGAAGGAACAACAGCTTCTTTGACTTGCTATAATGATCCAGTGAAGTTTCTTCGGGCACATGTTTCATACCTCGTCATCCCACTTTCGTCTGAAATAAACACCAAGGTCCTCGCAATTTCTGGTGAATTACGTTACGAGATCCCTCATCTCATTTTGCCATTAATCGCTCTGATAACTTAAGGCTTCTATACCTAGATTCACGGTGAAAAATACAAGAGCAGAAGAGCTATATTAACTCAAATGAGGGACCGCGACACTCACAGTACTGACCCAAAAGATTTCGTATGAATACATCCTTTGCGATGACAAGGAGCATCAAGATTGAGGTTAGTGTCTGTGTAAAGGCAACATGTAGGTCCGCTGAATCTCGGTCTTGATTGGTCCAAAGAGACAATAGAGACTTGACTACATGGTGGCGTTTGCCTAGGGGGTAACCCCACTTCAGCCTCCCTCCACACTCACACAACACACACACGTCGAACGCTAGTCCACAATACAGACCAGCATCATGAACTAAGATACCGAGCGCCACACACCCCTTGACATCTGGCCTACACAGAACCCATCCTCGATCTTCACCTCGCGCAGTGCCAAAGTAACCATGTCCCCCTTCACCAACTGCCTCGCACTCCGCCCCACCCATCCCCCAACCTCAACCCCACCCTTCCCCCTAATGTCCCTCCCCACCGAACTCCGCCTCACCATCGCCTCCCTCGCCCTCTCTCACCCCCCCGGCTTCCGCTGGGCCTGGATATCCGAATCCCCCGACCACCGCATCGGATCTTTCGTCCCTAGATTCCCCCGAAAGCGCTCACCCAGCGACACTTACCGCGCCTACGAACCCTTCACCCTCCTCTGCGTCTCGCGCCAACTACGCCACGAGACGCTCCACCTATGGACCCAGACCGCAACCCTATATTTCGACGGCAACGACGACGATGCGGATGCGGAGCCGAATGGGATCTGGAATCCACCCTGTCGGCGCGCGGTATGTGCGTATGAATTCTTCGCTACGCATCCGAAGACACTGCAGCTCCCTCATCTACCACCGTTGATTTTGAATCCTCGCAACTTTGGCGAATTACTGTCAGCTGTGCGGCACTTGATGCATGTCACGCAGGATCCGAGGCTAGCTGACACGCGCGTCGTCATGCCGTGCGGGTATGCGGGGGAGGAGGCGGTACGGCGTACGATGATGGTGTATGCGAGGCATGTATATTTGTCGAGAGGGACGATGGAGTGGGCGGATGAGTTGGAGATGAAGAGGAGGTGGAGGATTTGGCCGGATCCGGAGTTTGTGGGGTGGATTGAGAGGATTAGGGGGGATGTTGCGGAGGTGTTTTATGAGGCTTCGATTGAGTTTATAAAGAAGGGGATGTGAGCGATCATCGGTTGGGGGGAAATGAACTGTTTTTGTGTAGGAAAAAGACGCTGTGCTCGGTTGACGTTGGTAGGGAAAGACATGGGTCATGCTTCACCATGCCGCATCTCTTGTTCACTCCAAGAAACGTCATCGAGCTTTTGACATGGACGCGAGACCAAAGCGATCTCCTAATCTTGCGTATTCATGATAATGAGGCAGTCTGTGAAGCAAGACGTCGAATTCGAGGACCTAGAAAGATGGTATGAGACTTACTGGATTGAGTGACGTTGTGTACTTAACGATCGCGGTAAAGAACGGGACACGTCATGACACAGGCCACAGCACCAACAGCAAACAATTCGCAGACTTGACAGCAGATGATGATGAATGGAAAGAAGACATTTATCCTCCCATCAGAATCTTCTTGACAAGAAGAAAGGATACACTGCGCCTGGACATCGTATGCAGACGAGAGCTAGTGAAGCGCGTTCTCCACAATTCTAGCCGCACTTTTTTGATTCTAAAATCTGCGCTTAACGCGTTCAACCTTCCCCACTTGATCGCATCATCGGCGAGGATGCTCAGCGGTGGGATGAAGCGGCCATGTTGTATGGGCCCTGGAAGGAGCAATACCTACGGGGTATTAGTCTGAGATTCACCGTGTCGGGAGAAGGCCTTACCAGAAATAGGTGGTCCAAGGGACTTCTGCCAGTCCACCAGACCAAGAGCGTGAGTATCGTAGTCGTCCCATTCATCTTCCCAATCTCCGTAAGCGTATCCGCGCCCCAGTTCGATTCCAAGGTTATGTAAAGCTTCAATACCTGGATGATCATGGTGTATGAACATGAAGAGCTCGAAGCTGTCGCCAAAGAAGCGGGAACAATCAAAATAGATATTTTCAAGGTCGGGTAAGTCGCCATGGCAGTAAATAATGCGGGCCAGCCAATCGAGAACCGCAATGCGCGGGAAGCCGATACCCAGAGTCTGCAGAGAACTTGGGAGCAACTCGGACGGCAAAGGTGAGACATCGGGCCATGGGAGAGGTCCGGAACCAAACAGGCCTTGGTAAGGTATCTTGAGGACCTGGAGGCATTTGAAGTCCTTGAATCCTGTGCAAGGCACAAGATTTCTCAGAAACCCGATTGTCTCCGGCTCCTAGCCAGTGCTGATCATGAGGTCTAGCGTCGTCAGGCAATGGGCAACAGGTTGCAATAGCTCTACCAGCACATTGTAAGCCCCTTTCTGGTCCGGAAAAATATCCTCCGATTCATCTGTGTGCTCTTCGTCGAACCATTCGTCATGGATCGACCACAGTATGCGCTTCAGGGCAGGGAAATGCGCGAGAAACTTGGCGATAGACTTGTTCCTTTGCACGTCTGGATTGAGCACCGAAGATCGGCTGACCATGGCGAGATGTTCCAGGGCGTAGTTCTTCTCCTCCGGTGCTTCGTCTCGTAAGATGTTGCATGGGCGCAACAGAGAAAGGTGGCTCAGCTCGGGGGACCGCGCCAAGCACCAGTGAAACTCGTCTCCTTGCCATATTAACCTTTGTAGCTTGGGGAACATCGATGCATAGGTGATGTGCGCAGCGTATCGATCAAAGTCCGGGAACATGTGCTGAATGGCTCCACTCCTCAAGCGACGTTGGTATGGTCCATCGAAGGTGTCGATGTTCCTCACCAGCTGGATATCAAGACGTTCCAAGTTTGGGAGGCTCTGTAACATGTTTCTAACAATGGTAGCTTCGTCTATCCGGAAGAGTTGTGCGGACGACGGCTTGAGATCGGTGTTGAGAAGTAAGGCCCTCGCTACATTAGCAGACAGGATCTCATCCCTCCTGACAACAACGATTTTCAGTTCCCGCGTGCGTCGGGCGAGGTCAACACGACGAGTCAGGGTGCGGTTCAGCTGATAGATTTGGAAGGTATTTGTATGATAAAGTCGCCGAGGCGGGATTCTGATGTAGCGATAGAGTGCCCGCTCCGCCAGCGTCCGCAGCTTTGGACTGATCGTCGCAACCGCAACAAGGTCATGGCGATGAAGATATTCTGTCATTCTCTCCAGGAGTTCCGTAGGTAAGCGGCCGAGAATGGTTTGCGCAAACCGCTTGCGATTGTTGGATGGCTGAGCCTCGTCCGAAGACATGTCTGCGTCCTGCCACGGGCTTAGGAGTGAGAGTCGAGAGTCGGCCATGTCGGAACGTGAGGTGCAGGACCTGCAGGGCTGCAGCACCAGCGGGTTTAGTCAAGTGACGATGCATAGGTGCTGAGGAAGTTGCGGCCATTTTGTTGCGCGTTGTTGTAGTTACCGTGAAGTGATCCCAACTTCCGCATCAGTCAAACCTGCTGAACTTGACGACTGCTTGCTTCACAATTAGTCTTGCAACGAATCGATATGACAGCGGTTAGGATGTGACATTTGGAGTGTCCGTTGGGGTCCAGCTGGACCAGAATCCTATTACCATAGCCCTTCATGCTGAACCGGCTGGAGACTGCCAATGTGTCGAGTCCTTATGGTCGTATTTGAGGCCATCGCGATACTTGACCATCTGAGAGGTACAATCTTGCCCTTGATAGGTATAGCACGGGTCGCAGGGCGTCCGAGTCTGCCCTGCTTATTTGAGAGGTGGTGGTGTTCGCAGCCTAGGGCGCAGTCACACGGAAGAGCCGCGCAATTGGTGGTGTGGCGCCTGCAGCGGAATGCGATTGGCTGCATCGCATCTCACAGCCACTGCGGACGGAGCGATTGGACGAGGGCGGGGACCAGCTAGGCACCCACCAAATGCACCCCAGCAATGCTATAACCACCGAGAGCACCCCTTCGCGCCATGACGACGACCCTCCAGGCAGTCGCATTTGCTATATTCGCATGTCCCCGCATGTGCGCACCCCGATAACGCAGTAAAACCCCGACAACTCCAGCATTGCGACTGCGCGCATTCATAGCGCATCATGGAGACCATCAGCAGACTAACCCAGCTATACTCGGACACCAAGACGTCCTGCGATGCCGTCGTCGAGCAGGACACCAAGGACACACAGCCCGAGGCGAACGCCCTCCACCGGAAGTTCAGGATACAAAAGGACCGCCTGATAACGTGGGGCGTCGACTGGAGCGACAAAGGCACCCAGGGAGACATCGACGAGAGCGTCGACCAGGCAGGCCTCACAGAGACGGTGACGAGCGTGCTCGGGACCATCAGGGAGATATCAGATGAGGCTGAAAGGCTGCGGACAGGTGCACCCGTGGGCAAGGCGCTGTCAGGCGAGAAGAGGCTGCCTGCATCTGATGCGCCCTCGTGGGCGGCCGCCGACAGGTCACGTTACGAGGACCTGATCAAGGACCTCACCACCGCCATCGACATACTCTACGACCTCTCGCGGACACGGCGGACACAACGCGCTTCACGCAACCCCAGTCCAAACCCCAAAGCCACCGCCGACGCCTTGCGACCAACACAATCAGGCCCAGTATACCTCTCCCCAGGCTACAGTGCCTCCGATCTGACCCTGGTCAACCCAGCAACCTTTCCGCTCAACGCACATGCGCATGTTGCCCCTCGAAGTAACTTGCCTCCCAAGCTGGACCAGTCCGATCTTTCATTACCAGAAGAGGAACCCCCTCCATATGAAAGTGTGGGTGCATCATCCATTCGCGTTATCGGCCGGCTGCGTACGCGAACCACCTCAACGAATCCCTGGAAGACTGACGGTGGTCGCACAACCGAAACTCCCGTTCTCATAGAATACGCGACCTACGACCCAGCCTACCGCTCTACTGGCGTGCCGACGCCCACAGCCCGCCTCGAGCGCCTTCTAGAGATTTTGACAAAGCTCTCAGGCGATCACAAATTCCACGGCACTCTGAAGTGCGTGGGATACTTTGAGGACCCAAAACAGCCACGATTCGGCCTCGTCTTCGAGCTCCCAACCTCTGTGTATGCTGGCCCCGCCGACTCGCACAAGTCTGTCGAAGACCTCCGCCCTGTCACTCTGCTCAGCGTACTCCAAACCGGTTCCAAATCGCTGCACAACTCCAATAGCGCCACGCCACCACTTGAAGACCGCTTCCGCCTCGCCTTCACCCTTGCCTTGACATTCAGCAAAATCCATGGCGACAACTTCGTTCACAAGGACATCAACAGCAGCAACATCATGGTCTTCCGCAAGCCCAGGCGCCAGTCTCCAAACAGCAGGGCTTTGCAGTACACACTGCGATCCCCTGTGATCTGCTCCTTCGACCTCTTCTCCGAGTACGACCTTGACCCATCCACCAAAATGCCAGCACTCAACATATACCGTCACCCAGACGACCCCAAAGTGCTTGGGGACAAAGACGCGCCTTACGGACCCCACTTTGACATGTACAGCCTTGGCTTGATCTTGCTCGAAATTGGACTGTGGCAGCCTCTGGGTGATTTGTGGAAGTCGAAGTACACACTGAACGACTTCAAGCGACGTATCGAAGATGTCTACATCCGCAAGCTTGCATCGAAATGTGGCACAGCATATATGCAAGTCGTGCGCGACTGTTTCTGGGCTGCCGATAGCTCGGAGGGTTTGCAAGACCCTGCGCAGCTCTATAACCGTATAATCCTCAGACTACAACGTTGTTGCATGCTAGATGAGTCTGAGCCAGGTTTCGACCTAAGCGAGCTTAGGCCTAGTCTCATGCCGATTCAAAAGGCATCATCACTGAAGAGGAAGAGCGTCAGCCAGCCGCAGCTCGCACAAGAGGTTCCCTCAAGCCCATCGTACAAGAACGCAAAGCGCTGGATGGAGAAGGGGGTCGAGAAAGGCACGCAGGTACTAGAGCGGACGATGTCCAAGTCAAAATCATCGCCAAAATCCCCAGACCTTAGCCTGATGCGCATGTCTTCACAGCGTTCTACCCATTCAATCCGCAAGAGCATCTCCGAGAGTCTTGGTATGATGAGTCCAAAAGCGAAGGAAGTAGAATCCATGGATTTCGAGCCGCGCGAACCACTCGAAGAATCCGGTAAGTCTATCAAACTCTGCTGCGACATTTTCAAGTCAAGCTGCATGCAATAGCAGACATGCTGCCGAGACTGGAAGTATTGGGTCCGTCTAGGCCTATCTAACATTCAATTTAGGTACACTTGTCGACACTCCTCCCTACTCGCAGGATCGCAGCGATGTCGTGTCGCTCTCAAAAGAAAGAGCTGTAACGGCTGCATCGATTATCCAGCGTGCTTGGCGCGCGTCACGTGCTGAGTCATCTCCGCAGGCCGCAACATTGAAGGTGTACAAAGAAAAGATCACCGTCATTCAAAAGGCTTGGCGAGAGAGCAGGCAGAAGCGAACAAACACCATCGAGGCACTTCTCACCGACGGATTCCGTCACTGGCCTCAAATAGGCTACCCTACACCAGAGCCTGAAGTTGTCCGCAGCATCGAAGCGAACAACGGCAAATATATCACCTCCTCCATACAGATCGAAACCGACATGGAGCCTGTCGCGCGCCCCAAGCTGCGACTGTTTCCGGCCACGTTCACGCCGGTCATCGTGCAGGAGTGGCACTCGACAATGCTGCCGCGCTTGGAACGATTCATCGAACGCGCACTCAAGGACTCCGAAGAGACCATCAGTATTGACCTAGTCGCGATCGGCGAAACCCAGGAGAAAGCCCGACCAACCATTTTCGTCACCTGCAGCAGTGTCGCAAAGATCAAGGCTATCCTGTCGCGACGTTTCCGTTACGATGAGAACGTGTTCGACCTCAAAGTGCGTCGTGGGAAGATTCGACGTTCCAAGATGAGCCGCTCCTCTCGGCGACAGCATCCA
Source organism: Phaeosphaeria sp. A1 3.1a (assembly GCA_003501895.1). NCBI lineage: Eukaryota > Fungi > Ascomycota > Dothideomycetes > Pleosporales > Phaeosphaeriaceae > Phaeosphaeria > Phaeosphaeria sp. A1 3.1a. The sequence continues at coordinate 25,193 of QVXC01000086.1, forward strand.
CCTCATCGATCCATGATGAACACCGACAGCTACAACGCCGACATGGCAGTAATCAACCCCTTCCATCAACAACGACCTCTGTGCGGCGCATCCATCGGGGCCTTCAACGGAGAACATCTGCCCCCAGTGTCCTACGGAGGAGTAATCCTGGTTGACGACGAGCCTGTTGGCATGACGGTACACCACCTTCTCGATGCTCCGTCAGACGACGAAAGCGACGCTGGCGACGACGAATACGCTAGTCCTTACCCGAAAGACCCAGTGCTGTCGAGTGCAACTGGTGCTAACAGTAACCCGTGGCTGATGGGCATGGGAGCACAACCTGGCCTTGAACTTGCTTCAGAAGAACCAGCGGCCATGTGGGATCTAGAGCTGTCGGACGACGACGACGAATTAGATCTTGGAAAAAGTGACGACGATACAGAGTCGTTCGACCTTTCGGACTCGGACTTTGATTCGGAAGAAGAAGAAAAGACTATGTCAGACTCGACCTTCTCTCGCGCAACCACGGGCGATATTGAAGGCATCCAAGCGGGCATGGGCCAAGAAATCAAAATCACCCAACCAGCAATCGATGATGTTGACGAAGACTTCTTTCCAAGCGAAGAAGATCGTGATGAGGAACACCTACTTTCGCACGAACTTGGCCACGTCCATGCTTCATCGGGAATCCGCCGCTGGAAGCGCGATGGCATCGTCCACGAAATCGACTGGGCGCTCCTCAAGCTCAACCAAAATCGCCTCCAACCTTTTAACATATGCCAAGGAGGCCGACGATTCTGTTTCGGCAATATGAAGCCCGACCAAAAGGCTATCGCATCCCATCTCGCCCAACCTGTCGACCGCCGCCACTACACGCCCGAAGAAGACGAGTACCCCAACGGCGTGGCCGACGCAGCAACCTTGGGAGGCATGAACGTGCACTGCTTCGGGCGCACAACCGGACTCCAAGGCGGCATGATCAACCCCGCCATGTCCTCCGTGCGCATCTACCACCGCAAGACATTCAGTCGCAGCTGGAGCGTAGCCGGCGGCTTCGGCGTCGGCGGCGACTCAGGCGCATGGATCGTGCAAAACGGCACCCACCAGGTCGTCGGCCATGTCCTAGCCTGGTGCCAACGCAACCACATCGCCTACCTCTGCCCAATGGAAGTCCTCCTCGAGGACATCAAGCGCACACTTGGCGCGAAGCGCATTTACCTCCCTGGGTCGATGCAGCAGGGTCTACTCGCTAACAAAGCGGGTAGGGCTATCTGCGCCGATGAGATGGGCATGGATTACCTCGAAGCTAGCGTGCAAGGGCTGGGCATTGTTGACTCAGCGGTTGATGTGAGGTCGACGCTTAGTACCGGACCGCCTAGTAGCTCCTCGGGCGGCGTGTGGATGCGCAATGGCAGTAGGATGAATTTCCCATCGGCGGGCGGAAGTGAGAAGGAGAATCATACTGTGCTGCGCAGTCGTATTTTGAAGGTCGATCAGAAGAATGGGGGGCTGGAGATGGCGGTTGTGCCTTGATGAGATGTATGAGTAGGTCGAATGGGGAGGGAGGTGGGATGAGGTGGGAGGAATATACCCGGATTATTAGGTTTTTTGTTACGAGGTTTACGTGATAATGTATGATTATTATTATGATTATTATGACTGACTCTCTATTTTGTGAATCCTGTTCGTCGGCGCGATGGTGATGTAGTGGTGTGCGTTTGTAGAGATATCTTCTTTGGGGATAGGTAAGTGTGGGGACGACAAGATGGGAAGGATACTGTGAAGACGGCGTTATGACGATTAGAGGGCGAGCGGGAGGGAGGTAGAGGGGAGATGGAGGCGTGGTGGAAAGGTGGAGAGGAGTTTCCTTCGCTAAATAGAAAGTTGTTGGTAGTACTTCATCAGGGTGAAGCAGGTACAATTGTACGGTGTGAAGCAGGCTGCAAACTTTAGTTGGTTGCAGATTGATTGATTCATTCTAGCTTTCGTACGATCAGATTATATACTCCCTCCTCTCGTACGAGCAGTCGGCCCGTACGCGAGTAGGTCAGATGATCGTACCGTTCGCACGAGCCTCATGCTTGTGCTCAGGTAAATCATGTGATCGTACGTACAAAAGTGATATATATGAATAGAGAGTTATACCTCTTGCCGCAATGTGCTAGAGACATTGGTGCAGTGAGAAGTAACATGCGGTGTTAGTGTTTGGCGATTGATAGAAATCTTTGAGTGGCGGATGCACCGATTCTGGCTTGTCAGGGCTTATGTACTGTTATTGTCGGCGGGAAGTGTACGCAACAGTGTAGTTGGGTTGTGGTTGTTGTCTGACACTTTGGGTCCTTGATCTTTAGTTCAAGTGTCTTATTGTGTGTTTGATTTGCATTGGTCTGCGAACCTCGTCCTTGAGTTTGGTTTCTGATTACAATTCTCGATTGCGGTTGAAGACATTGGTGATTTGCGCGATGCTGGTTCTGGCGCTTGCGAGCTGACAGGTTTGCGACGAGCAGTCCTCGAGCTGTCGAGCAAGCATGTTTCCTCGTCTAGGTTAAAGGTATTCAGGGGGCTGACATGGTCGGGTGCACTTCGTACCCGCGGCTTGGGCCTGGCTACTCAGTGGTGCCCTGCATTTCTCTCACCTAGAAGAGCTGCAGATAAGTAGTAGTGAGAAGAGTACTCATTATACACAGTTAGTTAGCAAACTTAATACGCAAAGGTATGTGTGATACTTAGTAGGTGCTAGGCTGTTTTCTAGACTGACAGTGTCAGTCGAGTCTTTTGATTGCAACTTCCTTCTATTGTGGGGCTCGAACCATTGCTATGCCGGTCTCAGTCTTTTTATCTCCAACGTTTTCACAGAGCTTCCTCAGGCTGCCCATGCCCGACGCGATAGTAGCCATGCAACCTCTGTCGTGAAAGGCCTTCTCCCTAAAGTCCCAGGGTGGCGGCGCCCCACCATGTATGTATACCTCCTCGCTCTCGACCACGACCTCGACAACAACTCCGGAGGATCTTCCAATTACTAGGTCCAGGTGAGGAGCCACTCCCGATTACCGTGTTGTGGGCTTTTTACTAAACTCTTTCAGAGCAAACTTTCTTGCCGCAAAGTTCTTCTCTACCACGCCGGAGCAACCAGCGTTGGCGCGAAGGTAAGGCCATGAGCCTATCTTGCTGAAGAAGCCTGCTAATTATGACTCGTTCATTGATAGCATCAGCATGGCCACTCCAAACCCTTCGAAGTCTCTTCCTGGCTTGCCAAACCCACCGTCAGAGAGCAGTCTGTTCATGACTGTGCTCTCTGCTGCCTTGCCCACAGTGACTGCCTCGACCCCGGCACCCATGGCTACCATCGAGGACTTGCCCACTGAGATCATAACAATGATCTTGGAGACCGCTCACTTGGCTCGACGATGGAAATTCGATCCCCTCACCATCATGCCTATTCTCGGTGACTCCGACGTCTTGACCCTCCGCCGCTCGAGCCGCCGCTTGGAGTCTACCACCTTCGACACTTTTGTTCGACGCTTCTTCAGATCCCGAAATTATGTTCTCTGTCAATGGAGCATGCAGCGCCTCGCCGACCTCATTGCGCACCCTAGATTCAGACCTCACATCAAGGAACTGGCGTTCGTGCCCCAATGCCCCAGGTGCTCTGCCATGAAGCATACATGCGAGGACTGCTATCAGGACGGTCGAAGGGCGCTCGTCAGCGATTGGTCGAGGAGACACCTCCTACTGCCAGTCAATATGAACACTAGCATGTGGCAGGACACTTGCAGTCGTATGCAGGTCTTGAAATTCTACAAGACTTGGCCAGGTCCGTATGGGCACCTCGGACAGTTCGAGGAACACTGGATCGACAACGTTTTGACGAACCGTGAGAACCTGGTTGAGCTCATCCTGTTCAACGAGATTGCGGCGGACCAGATACTGAAGCGGGTCAAGAGGAACAGTCTTCGGCGTCTGACGCTTGGGAGTGGCTGCCGGATTGTATTCCCCGCCCTCGGCACCCTGCTCCAGCAACATGCCAACTCACTCGAGGAGATCAACATTACTGAAGTCAGTCTACAGTGCCACACAGACTGTCGGAATGAAGATGCCGATGAGTACGAAGACACATTTCTGAGCTGGATTTCGATGTTCAAGTTCATGCTCCAGATGCCGCATCTGAAAGTCATTCGACTCGACACCTTGATGCAGATGTACCATGGGCATCATGAACAGCACATGCGGTCCAACATCCACAACGTCTATATGAGTGACATCGCTGAGTACCGTTGCCTTGTTGCAACCCCCGTCGACGTTACTACAAGGCTTCAGTTCGCCATCGATCACTCATCCACCGTGAGGATCCCCGACATCAGCACAACTGGGGAAGGCGAACGTTCTGTGCAGGTGCTCTTCCCCTGGCTACTTTTCACTCGTGCACAACTTTATGGTGGTAGGTGTCAATAGCCTCGGGATCGATGACATAAGCGTATTTAGGCATGGAGGAAGGGCTTATGTGCCTTTGCGGTAGCCATAGCAAGATAAAATGGATAATTTCATGAACGTGTTCAGATTTGTTTCTTTCCGCAACTATATCGCCCAAATACTGTACATCTACCCATCGCGATCAGGCATAAATGCTCGATGCTTCGACTTACTTTCGTCGAAACCTTGAGCTTCTCCAACATATGCATCAATACCTAGGTATGAAGCTTGACTGTCGTATATCGCTGGGCTTGAGCGTCTTGGTACATTGCGCTCTTCAGCAAGTGAATTACAAGCATTCAGCTATTACCTATTGTGCTCGATTATTCTTCAATGTTCTTCGTGGACAATGGGAACAAAACTCAAATCGTCTGATCTAATGACCGATCACACGCGGTGTCCCCTGAGGTACGACTGTACCAAATGTATTCCCCGACAATCAAAATCCTCTACATGCACATTGTAGGTTAAAGCTTTCGCGGCAGCACGAGTTCTTCGTTCAGCTTCAACGACATACTTTGGACTTGCGATTGTGGTTCCTTGGTCCACGAGACTTCAATTCGTCGAGTCGGCAATCATACAAACATTGTGAGTTTCCCACCGCTTGTTCGCTTGCCTCGAGACTCCTAGGCTCTTTATTTCTATGAGTCGCATGTGTTCTCTTTAAGCTGCAGATCTCAAAATCGTCGCTTCTACTAGCTATATATCCTACATCAAAACAGCATTCTTCGCTACAAAGGGAACGTAAAGACACACCTACTTTACACTTTTCATCTGCACTTCACAAATACATGATGTAAGTTAGCAAATCTCAGCTAAACGATGGCTTCGAGCATCCCGATGGCGTTTTGTGATGAACCGAACTGATACCAATGCAACAGGGCCAACACAGTATCACCGGAAGGCTTGGCGCATATTGCCTTCACTCATCACGATGTATACTAACTACGTCATTCCCTTTCCTCAGTCTTTCCAGGCCTGTGCTCTTTCCCTCCTCCTTCTCACGGAGGCATAAATTCACCATGCGCCGGCTAGAGCCTTTTCTTTCGACATTCGCTTTATGACCTGGAGCCTCAATACCCGCGCACGCGAACTTGGCGCCGCCGCTGAAAGCCCAGGGAGACTGAGCGAACAGCCCTGCAGTCTAAGTCCTCAGCACCGTCGCCCAGCCAACTATCGCACTTCTAACTTCTTTACAGAACCCCCGACCGCCTTCGTATTCGAAGACCTATCAAGATGGCATATCGTGGTGGTTCTGGCCGGGGTCGAGGTCGCGGATACCGTCGAACACCGCCGGGGCGACTGGGATCACACAAAGCGACAAAAGATGATTCAAAGGCTACTGAGGATTCCGATGAGGAGGAAGATCCTGTCAAAGATGACGACGCGCCAAATGAACCTACCGAGACCGAAGAAGAGTCAGACGACGAAGCGTCAAATGAACCTGCCGAGATCGAAGAAGAGTCAGATTTCAACGGCGCCCAAGACGACAAGCCACACGAAGAAGCAAACTCTTGGTCCAGTGGGGGACTAAACTACGCCCATGAGTATCATGAAGACGACTACGACTACGACGACGGCGATGACGACGACGACGACGATGAGTCTGGCAACACCGGCAATGAAGCAAACTCAGACGATGGCGCGACCATGAGCAAGGCAAGCTTGCAAGACAGCGCACCAAAGGAGGCAATTGCAGGCAGTGAGGGATTGCTACTGCCGTCATCATTTGCTGCCTGGGTCATCGGCGTGGTCGGTGGGCAGAAGAACCAGTGGCTCTTGAAATATGTCGAGAACCCCATCTTGAAACGAACCAAAGAGTGCGTTGAAAATCTCACTGGCTTAAACGTCGATTTGCTCGTTACTCTCTGCGTTACGGCCCGTTCTGCGAGGAAGAGGATCCCGAAGTATGCTTCGACCGCCTTCGGACAGGTCAAAGCGCAGAGCACGAGCTCCGTTGCCATCGATTCCAATTCAACGTTACGCAAGAGTGTGTTTTAATTCGTTCGAAACCTCGAACACAGTGGGGCTCGGTCCAGATTCAGTCTACGTGGGCGTCATGACATTTACGATTATCGCGACATGAGTCTTTCGCCACGGCAGGGTGAATTGAAGCAGATATTCTGGGTCAATGGTACCTTCTTTATGATGGATGAAGAAGAAGTCAATGGCTGCAGCGGATATCTCGTCATTCGATGTTTCGGGCATTCCAACGACCCCATCATGGAGCTGCTGAAACACGTAGATCATTAAGTATTGAAAAGTAAAATGATCAGAGTGCTCCAATGGTCAAGCAAGAAATCATCGGAGAAGCTGCGGGAGAAGCGACCGTTTGACTCGGCGGATCTGGAACCAGAGATGGCGAGACAAATCCTTCAAGAGGTCGGAGACTTTTTCCACCCAGGGAGCAAGAAGTTGTACGCGCAGACCTCGCGACCCTATCGGCACGGGATACTCTTTGAAGGCCCACCAGGAACTGGCAAGACGAGTCTATCCTTTGCGATCGCCTCGGAGGTTGACAAGCCTTTCGTTATTATCAATCTTCAAGGTATGGACGACCACGATCTCGAGACAAATTTGCCGAGCTGCCTGCTGAGTGCTGAGTGCTTTTGGAAGACATCGACGCATGCTCAATGGATGTCGCCAAACGAACGACGACAACGAAAAATTCGGCGAGCAAGAGAAGAAAAGGGGACGACAAAGATTCGATGACCGAAGATCGTATGGCAGACACCTTTGGGCGCAGACCTCCACGAAATGAGCAACAAGTTGGACAAGTACCACATGGCTCAGGAAGCATCCATCCAAAAAGTTTTGGATCTGATGAGTGCCAGTGGCAAGATTGTCATTAAGCCAGGTGCTTCGATACCAAAAGCGAAGGTCGCTAAGCGTGTCACTCTGAGTGGTTTTCTGAACGTCATTGATGGCGCAGCTGCGAAGGAGGGCCGTTTACTCATCATGACGACGAATTACGCAGAGAATCTTGACGAGGCCTTGACACGTCCTGGACGATGCGACAGCAAATACCACATTGGCTATTCAACACCAAAGAGCGCTGAACAAACCTTCAAGCGCATGTTTGGATCTGACCCGTGTAGAAGGCATTTGTCTAAAGCAGTCAATCGTTTTGCTCAAGCCTTGAAAGAGCAATTTCCCGAGTATAGCCAGATTCCAACTTGTAAGCTCTCCAAGTACTGCACTTTTTACCGCAATAAGCCCATCGAAGCCATCAAAAACTTTCCCACCTACTTGGAGAAGGGAGAAGAAATGTTTGTTTGGTCTATTCAAGCTCCAAGCGATGACGGCATTGAGTTCGACGTAGCCCGGCCCTTCGATGAGAATCTGCTCAAAGTCGACGCGCAAGACTTGGTCGAGCCTCCGACGCCAATTGCAGTCGCAAATGAGCAATGCAAGGAGCCCTCAATGTCGATTTTCAACCCATGACTGGTCGAGTTCTCCAGTATTGCGACACGTCGCGATCTCGCAATGAACAATGAAGATGATACATGGCAATAGTTGTCCCTATAGTACGAGTGCGAAATGAAGAGATCTTGCAAGGACCAGATCATACTCTAGTGTTTACTAATCCTCTCTCTTGTCGTCCCTCTCTGCATTGTCCCCTTGATCTTCCTCTCTCTTCTTTTCCACATCCAACAACTCCCACTTTGTGCTCAGGCTGAGGCTTATCACTCCAACGAGTAGCCCTCTAGCGATCAAGCACTCTATCGATATGACCATCACATACTGTTTGTGTCAAATCGTGAACTCTCTGAGCATTCTAACAGCCACCTAGCTGCTCTATATATACGATTAAAGCCATCAGTGAAGTGATGGGTGGTCTGGCACGAAGAGCGGTAAAGACAGCTCACTGAACTGGCGGCGATCATGAAAAACTACGAGGGACTCAGTTAGGTTGAGATACCAAGACCCAAGGGGTTTACATTATGTGAGAAAAGTACTGCGACCATTGCGGCATCGTTAGCGCTGCCAGTGGCAGATATGGTAGCTTCAAAAAACACTCCACGATGATGTAGACTCTGGAGAACCCATATAACAACGCACACCCGATTGCCGCAGCATAGATAACAAACGCGCCACCTGAAATAAGGGGCCAGAATATCAATCCCCAAAATAGAGGCTGACGGTCTCGAAGCTTGTCCATGGAATTCCCGATGTCTTTGCAGATCTTGGTGTCCATCAAGTAGACAATGATTGCAAGAGCTCCAACAGAAAGCAGTGGAACAAAGCCAGACACCGTCAGCGTAATGGCCGAGATACGCCAAAGCATGGCTTCCAGATTGGACCGAAAAGGTGCCTGCCAAGCTGAAAGATGTAGCATGCCATAACACAAGCCGGCCACGAGAAAGGCGGGCAGGATTGTCACCCATCCTTGTCCAGAGTTTACCAATTCGAAGCTGGGCACGTTAGATACCCTGTCTATGCAGAAATCTGTGAGAAATCGTTGGTGCATTTTTTTGGTATTGTTGTCACCGTCCGATCTGTAGTCCGGTCCTGGTACAAGACGGAGCAGTTCAGGGTAGTCTCGCAACCCTTGTGATGCTAGTCGCCAAAGTAGAACATTTGATGGCGTCAAGTCGATGAACGGTCTTTGAAAATGCAGTACCCCGACGTCCTGGATTTTTGTTTTGAATGTTTTGTAGTATTGCCTTCTGCGTCGATATCCGAAGCCGAAAAGACTCTGACCCATGTACAGTCTCACGTCTGGTGTTGCTTTCAGCTCGGACCTGTCAGATGTCAGCATGTATCATCTCAGAGCAGACTAGTGCCTTACTTTTGTTCTTGGATATAAGAAATTGTCGCATCTCCCGCATTGTGCGGAGGTGCTGCAGAGTATTTCGGGCAAGATCGTGACTCTCCAGCCGCTTTATGACCGACCAAAGACTCTAGCAGACCAAAGTCGTTGAGGCATGCAAATCCTAGTCCTTCCTTCCAGACACGGCCAAAACGCTGATCACCATGGAAGTACCCCTCGCTAGCATACTGTGAGCCCATACGGCTCCGCATGCACATTGCAGCACAAATTGTGTGCATTGCTGGCCCTTGAATCAGCACGGGTTCATTGATATCGTGCGATTTGCTCCACCACAAAGCGTAGGCGAGCAGCGTGCAAAGAGCGTGGGCGAATGTGTTGAGTTCCAGCAAGGTAATCGATAGGCCGGTAGCCAATCTGGATATGCACTGCGTGCAGAACCAAATTGCTTGTAGGCATGCCAGCGTCTTTCCAAATCCGTCTGCTTTGCTTTTGTCCAGGATCTGCTCCTTGGAAATGTCGGGCAGAAGCTCTGGTGCTAGCTCCGCAAGTGATATTACACTTCTACTTGTGAGGGTTACGCGAGTTCGGTCTCCAGGTAAGAAGTTCACCTCCGAGCTACTTGTGTCAAAGCACAAGCCGCCCATAACAGCGAAATGGGCATGCACCATTGTCCAGCTATGTTTTCGGGCAGGTCGAGTCCCTGCTCTGATGCTGCTCTGTAGAGATTGATTAGATTAAACTTTGTAACGAGGATGATTTAGACTTTGATAATACTCAAATGAGATTCAGAGCATGAAACAAGACTGTGTACCTCAGGATCAGTTTCAGGTGATTTCTGGTTCCGTCGCAGCACGCAAGCAAGGATCAGGTGCACTTTCGGCCATTTCGATTTCTTCGGAGATTGACCCAGCGCTTTACAAACGCGACTTCGCACTATTTTCGCTTCTCTACGTTGCTCAAAGGCCGTCCACACAATCTGGGGGCGTTGATCAGCAGCGATTTCACTATCAACATTGGATTCCTACTATTTCAGGCGCCAGAAGGGCAATGAACAGCCATTTCGTCTTTCTCCAAACTTGGGCTTTAGCTTTTGATTGCTCAGGGAGATTCAAATGCACTGCAGTCCATATGCAAAGACCTAGGGTTATGAGACATGATGAGAGAATTCCATAGGTGCCTCTAAACTGAGGCTCAGGATGCCAAGCAGCGGGAAGGTTTGCGCTCTTCTCAATAGTGCCAAATGGGGAGAACATGGCGAGGCGATGAGTCGGATGTAGCTGCTGACACAGTTCTCTTAAATGCGGGCGGCTTGACTCGTTCAGCTGAAGAGTCGCGTGGCTGGGTGGTGGCTGTGCAGATGTTGAGCTAGTAAGTTACACATCCGAAGCTGTGGGAGGGCGATGCAGTCAGGTTCGAATCGAGTAACTCATATCGTAATCTAACTTACAGGATTCCAAAGTGGCTGGACTTGGATTAATGATAGTAGTGGTGCCATACTACAGAATCGACATTGGGCGGCCTGGCGTTTAGGTAAGTGCCGGAAATAAGTTAGAACTTCGTGCATGGAAAGGAACGCCACATTCCATGCTGGTGCAGTCCGGCATAGATCACAGTACAAACGCAAATGTTCCCAGAACCGACAAGCAAGCTCATCGAAACTCGAAGTTCTAAGTACGCTTCTATCCAAACCGGAGCAAACAAAAGGTATACCTTCTGATTGATGGCATTTCAAGCATCCTTTTCACACTGTCGATAAGAACATTGAGCCCTCCGGTGGTACTATATTAGACATGGCCATGTTCCATTAGTGGTTCAAAGCTGTTGCGATGATGAGCCACTCCGAAAAGAAAAGCTAAAAGCATGAGATGAGCTTGCAAATTTCCAGTAACCGAATTGTAGTGTCTACTCTACGACTTCATAATTTACAACTTCTTTCTTTCAACCAATCACGCCGAACTCCTCGACCCAGCCCTTAAACACGCCGGCCGCTGCGACTCCAAATTCCACATCGGGTTCGCCACACTTTCGACCGCTTCGCAGACGTTCCTCCGCATCTTCGGCGCCGACACATGCAAGAAGCATTCCCCTGAAGCCATCGAGCGGTACGCGCGGGCGTTCAGAGACCACTTTCCAGCGCAGAGTGAAGTCGCGACGTGCGATTTGGCGCGGTATTGTGGGGTGTATAGGAATCGGCCGGTGGAGGCTGTGCAGGATTTTCCGAGGTTTTTGGACGAGGGGATGGAGATGTTTGTTTGGGCTGTTGAGGCGCGGGATGGCGGGCTGGCGATGAATGTGGCGAGGGGATTTGATGAGAGTTTACTGAGAGAAGAGGAGGGGGATTTAGTCGAGGTTGTTGTTGATGATGATGATGGGGCGAAGGAAGATCGAGATGTTGGGGATAGGCGGTCCATCTTTAATCCTTTGAGGTGGTTTTCGAGCGGCGCTGGTAAGGAGCGTAGGTCTGACGCTCCTGAGTCACTGGACGCAAAGGGCAAGATCTCGATCTTCGATGTCGATGCGGAGGCTGCTGGGGACGACTTCAATCTGGACGACGTCGAGTTTGATGAATGGCCAGAGCTTTCGCTATATGACAAGCTCCCATCGTTCTTTCGTCCGGAAGAGGATGCACCAGATCTCGACCTCCGGACTCTTGCTTTGAGATCCCTTCTGCAGTGGCACTACGACTTTTCTGTTCTCTCGTCTGGTTTTTAAAACCTAACCCTTTCTCTTCCCTGATTTCCTCTGAATTTTGGATGCAGCTTCGACTCGTAATGCAAAACTGGTACAACATGAATTGCTAAATAAAATGCTTCTACAACAACAAAATAAATACTTGAACGTGACTTGACAATTGGGTATCTCACACACATCTCTCTACTCCGGCCTGAACTCATCCTCGCTTCCCTCTCCAGCCTCATCCTTCTCTCCCTCGTCCTCCTCCACACCATCCCCATCCGCTTTCTGCTTCTTCGCAACAACCTCTTCGTGCGCATCCTCCTCATCATCCCTCTTCCTCTTCCCACTCGGCCTCTCCGTAACAAACAACCCACTCGCCGTCTCCCCCGAATCATACGTCTCCCCCTCCGGATCCTGTAGCGCATTCACCACCTTCTCCAATCCCATATCATCTCCCTCTCTCGTCTCGCTCAGCTCCGGATCGACCCAGCCCTCTGTATAGCTGCCTCCGAAATCAATGATCCACAGATCATCTTTGTCGTCGACGATGAAGTTATCCGCCTTCGCGTCGCCCCAGACAATATTGTTCTCGTGTAGCGTCTTCACGTACTTTTCAGATGTGCTCGCCCACTCTGCCCGCTTCGCGCGCGGGACGCTTTTCTTAAGGAGCTTGGTGAGGGGTTTGGGGTTGTTAATGTTGGAGAGGAGGAAGCCCATTGCTTCTGTTTTGCTGTTGTTGTATGATACAAAGCCAAGGAGTTTGGGGACCTTGATGTCGAGCTCTTTCTCAGCGAGTTGTTGCAAGATGCTGATCTCGCGCTTGACTGGGCCGGGTTCGTCGGGTACGACGGGCTTGAAGAAGTAGACGTTGCCGTCGTTGTCCACGACTTTGCCGGGGTGCGCGGGCTCGGGGAGAGAGACTTCGGATTGCACGGTGAGGTCGTTGGCGTTGATCCACGGGAGGTCGAGGGATTGGATGTATTTCGGCATCTTCAAGCGAGGAACGAGTTTCTCGATGCGCCCGTTGAGCTCGTCGGTTGTCTCTTGGAGTTCAGGTGACAATTCCCCGCCTTTGATGTGCAGGTCGTAGAAGTACGTTGGGCCGTGGTACCATTCGTAGAGCGAAGATTCGATGGGCTCGCGATCTGGTGGCGCCCACTCTGCTGTGATGTCGCCAAAGCCAGAGAGGATCCAGTTGCGAAGCTCGACGGCTGCACTTCCAGAGTCTTGGTCCTCGTCAGACTCATCGTCCGCAGTCATGTCGATGGCGCTGTCCTTGTCAGGAGAGCGTCGCTTCTTGTCGCCTGTGCCGGCAATCTGTTGTTCTTCAACTATCTCCTCCTCCCGTTCTTCGGCATCGCGTAGGCCGCGGATCTTCTCGAGGTACTCATAGTAGAGTGGTTTCTCGCTTGACTTTTGCAGAGTCGTGGGGTTGACGGTGACGTGGAAGCGGACGTCGTTCACGAGCACAGTGAGCTCACAGCTCTCATCTTCGTCGTGCTTGAAGTCGAGAACATGAGTTTTGTGATCCTCGCTGGACTGAGCCATTGTGAATAATATTGCACTAAAAAAAGGACTAATGCGAGGAGTGTAATGTGTTTGTTGTCTGTTTATTTTGACCCCGTCAGATACGCGCATCTTCTTATTGAGTCCATAGGTACACCAAACAATTCCGCAACGACATCATGACTCCCCTGAATCGCCGTCTGTCAAAGATGGCTGTCTCATGGCAACCTTAATCCTTGCATCGACATCATAGATATCGATCTTGACGGGATCGCCAGGAACCATCGGAGCGGCTCTGACGGTAGGTGAGTTCATTGGCAGGTCCCCTAGCGCATCGCTGTATCCAGCAGACTAAGATGAGCTTATCGATCGAACAAGGGGGTTGGGGAAAGACGAGATCGGAAACTAGAAAAATATCGATGGTAGACCGACATCTTTAGTCTATGACGTCGACCGAAAACCCCTTTGCACTACCATCTCAAGCCACTTAACGCGTCGTCGCGACACGAATAAATCTCACGCGTCGTCTACGTGCACAAGCTAGTGATAATTGAAAGATCAACAGGCCATATATTCTATGGAATGTTGCGTCATCGCTTCGACAACGCTACCAGCGATGCTGCATCATCGCCTAATTTATGTTCGCATGTTCCATCACACTGCACATATCCCTCCACTTGCGCCATCCGTAGAAATAGCAATAATACAAAGTTTTGCCAAAAGAGCGTGTATCCTAGCACGTCGCGGCCCCTACAGTAACAGTCCAAGAAGCGAAGTCATTCTGTCGTGATGTCCAGATCCTTCCAGATTATTATGCCCACGTTGAAAGCAAGCGTTGCGCCGATCGTAAAGTTCGTGAGACCCTTCTAAATCATACACACCAGCTCGTGCTACATGGCACACTGGCATCCTACACATCGAAGTTCATGAACTCGTATGAGGTCGAGTCCAGAGAAGCGAATCCACTTGGCTCGCCCAAGGCTTTCATCTCGAGTTCGAACTGCGAGTATGAGTTGTCGGGCAAGGCGTTGAAGAGCTCCTCTAGCTCGTCCTTTGGCTCAATCGGTGAAGTTGGGGGCGTTGAGAACGGATTTGATTGGATGGACGAGTGAGAAGGAGTCGATGAGCCCTTCAGCGGACTTGAGTGGATTGGCGCATTTGTACCGTTTGCAGAGCCCGAGGATTGTGGTCGCGGGTCTGCAGGAGACATTGGCGGTGTATGGGAGGTCTGTGTAAGCTGCTGGAGAATGTTCATTGATGCCATGTCGCTCGCGTAGGAAGTGGATGCTGTGAATGTTGAAGAATTGATCTGGGTATCCTCGGCAAAGGGGCTTGAAGTAGAATCGAAGCTAGCAACGTGATCAGTAAAGTTCGCCTGAAGTGCATGAAAAGCATACCTGAAAGGATCTACCGTTGCGCTCATAGGGTCGTTGAAGCGGCCAGACTCAGACAAGAGTTGAGGCATATCCTGCGACTGGGCAGGCTCGTAACCATCGAGTGGAGAAGGCGAACGCATGTCAGAGTATGGCGAGCCGCCCGAGATTGAAGACGAGGCTGACGCGAGTGCTTGCCTCGTTCTGCTTGACTTCTCCACGCGCTGCTCCATATCTGGCCGGTTCTTCTTTGGCCTGCCGCGCTTGGCTTGTCGTCGGACGGCATCTGGGAAGCCACCAACGCACATGCCACGCTGGCGATGGCGGGTAAGTGCATCCTGTCGGGCGAAGCCGGCGCTACATGGGCACTTGTAAGGCTTGTTGCCAGAATGAATCTTTGCATGTCGCTTCAAGTCGTGCTGGCGGACAAAGCACTTGCCACAGCCATTGCACTTGAACTGACGATCTCCAAGATGTGTCTGAACGTGAGAACGGATGTTCTCTCGTCGGCCGAAAACCTTGCCGCAATCTTGGTAGAGACACGTCCACTTGTTGGAGATGGGATCTTGCTCGCTAATATAGCGCTGGACCTCTTCAGGGGCAATTCCAGTGTACTCCATGCTAGCATCGACCTCAAGGTCGTTGAATAGAGCGGCTTGCTGGAACTCGTTGGAGAGCGGGAGGCCGTTCATTGCCATTGACGTGTGAGGTAGAAGAGCCGGTGCTTGAGAGAAAAGCATCTCCTGCCCTGGGTGCTCGTCGATTTGCTCGAGAAACGAGTGCATTGTCCTTTGCTGCGGAGACGATGTTGGTGATGGCGATAGGGCGTCGGAGGTGTAGTAAGAGGATGATTCGTAGCCCATGTCGAGGTCAGGGTTCTCGAAATCAAAGGTCATCGCGCTCGAGGTAGGGGCGAAGTTGATTTCGCCCATCTGTGGCAATCCTGATGGCTGGGTGATGGCACTGAGAGACTCGTGGCTTGGTAGCTGTGCAGACTTGTGGGGTGACACTGTAGGAGTGGGAAGAATGTTAATGAAGACTTGCCCGCAAGAGCCATACACCGACTGTATGTGCTCTTGGAGATCTTTCAGTTGCTGCTCGGTGGGAGCTTTTGAGGGGGAGACGGGAGGCTGTTGAGGAGACCGCGCACGTAGTGACCGTCGTGGCGTCTGTGGCAGAGGAGAGGAGATCTGTACTGGGGATCGCAATAAGGTATCCTGGGGGCCCGGCTGGGGCTGGCTGTGCGGTTGCGCTACTTGCATAGAAAGCTGTGGTGGTTGTCCTAGGTTAGTATTACTTACTGTACTGTTCTCCTGCTTGAAGATGGGTGTGTCGTTGGGTCCTGGTTGTAGTTGTACCGGGAAGTACTCTTGTGACTGAGCTTGCATCTGAAGGTTGATACCCTGGAGATCCAGGCTCATGCCGGGCCGGTGTCGTCGTTGTGATGATGTAGCAGGGAATGGTCGTACTGTGGGGGCCTCGAAGGCAGCAGGTGTGGAATTTTGTCGTCGGTGCTGGGTTCGTCGGCGCTGGATGCCGGATGGCATGTTTGTGGACAGCATAACGTATGCAGGTCGAGTCCGGTGTCCGGTCTCTTGTGTTGTGGAATCTGGTATCCTTTGTGGTCCGAAACTGCAGCATGTCAGCGGGTGTTGATGGAGTAGATGAAGGTGTGTCCTACCTCACGCAAGTGCAAGCGGCGCTCCGCCGGGCGGTTGGTATCCTTATGGTATCCTCAGTACAGATGCAGTCTCCTCGTAGCCTGTCTCAAGTAAGTATTTACGACCGCAGTCGAAGCGAGTGTAGTAGTTTTGAGATGAGAGTCTCCTTGTTCAAGCGGTGACGATGGAAGGTGTGGGGACAGAGTCAAGGGAGAATTCGAGATGGAGAGGTAGATGCAGATGGGTGGAGATGACCGAGTGATATTCCGTATTCTACTAACTGTTGACACAGCCGTTGCGCGGGTGGTTGTCTGAGCAACCACGGGAAGCTGGCCATCACCACAAGCGCGCGGCATCACGCCCGACAAGTCGCGTTCCAGCCCCGAGGCTCAAAGAGCAGTTGATGGTCTGTGTGCTTTTGCGCATGCTGTGTTCAGTGGTGGAGAGCGATCTTGTGAAGTATGATGCAATCGTGCTGTTTGGGTCGTGCTGCGGTGCTGCGATGCTGGGTGGAGCTCGCAGCACTCTGCGCAACAATCCAAATCATCTGCAAATGTCAAGAGCTATAGTTTCGCAACAGAAAACACATCGCCGTTTCTTTTTGACGCGATTCGATCCAGACTCTGTGGCATGGCTATGTGGTGATCTGCATTGCGCGTTCTTGTAGACGTTGGCATGGGTTTATTGGTGTGATAGTCGACGCAGACCTTATTGTTTGATGGGCGAAGAGTCGCTTTGCAATGTCATTTGTGATAATGTGCTGCAGGGCTTACACGTTGTTGTCGCGATGTTGCTGATGATACACGTTCCTGCGGTCGTTGACGGTTGGGACTCGGGCCGCGGGAGCTTGAAAGGCACTACTAGACACCGACTACAACAGTTTGTGTGTTTGAAGACAACTTTGAAAAGTGTAAGGTTTACTGAACTCGCACATGATGCACAAGACCTCTTTTTGTCCATTCAGACATGCGACGCTACCGAGTCCTGAGCACCAACGGCGGCGCTTTATCATCCAGATGTGCCTGCCTGCTACTTTTAGCTCCATTACTGTCGCGGCTTTAACCGTCCAACAAATACGACATGCATCGCAAAGTCGTAGCTAAGCCTCATGCTAATTGTCGGTGCTCTGGCTACCTCGTATCGACTGTCCCTCGGCCTGGGAACAATGCGATGGACGATATAGAGGGGAAGACTGGACTTGAGGCGCAAGACACGTCTCCCACTACTAGTATGAACCCCCCTCGGGCACATGTTGTAGTAAGTGGTAGTCTGTAATGTCCACTTTTACATGCGGGACAAAATATCCCCCGACATGTCTCTGCTCAAATGCACCTATGTGCCGGATGTGGGGACCGGCTTTGATTGGCCAATCCTTAGGCGGTGAACGGCGCTTTGATGGCGCAAGAGAAGGAAAAATCGGGCCTGAAACGCTCTGAACCGAAGCCATTATCTGGCATAAGAGTACCCCTCGCATCTTTTCACTCTCACTCCTCCCTCCACTCCACGTACACTACACTCCGTCGCAAGTCGTAAACGTGCGTAAAAAGCGCATCCAAGCCCGCTGCCAGCTACTAACAATTCTATAGTACCTCCGAGTCCCGCACTCTTCTCTCCCTCTCTCTTACACCGCAACACCACACCACAGTCATGAACGGCGTCACCACCAACGGCAACGGCCTCGCTGCCAACAAGGTATGCACGCGCCGATAACCACTGCAACTCTGCTAATTATCCACAGAACAGCTTCTTGTTCACCTCCGAGTCGGTCGGCGAGGGACATCCTGCAAGTCTTCCTGTTCAAGCCCACTCGACTCCCCTGCTAATTCTCCCCAGGACAAGATTTGCGATCAGGTCTCCGATGCCATCCTCGATGCCTGCCTGAAGGAGGACCCCCTCTCCAAGGTCGCCTGCGAGACGGCCGCCAAGACCGGCATGATCATGGTCTTCGGCGAGATCACCACCAAGGCGCACCTCGACTACCAGAAGGTCATTCGCCAGGCCATCAAGGACATCGGCTATGACTCTTCCGACAAGGGCTTCGACTACAAGACCTGCAACGTTCTCGTCGCCATTGAGCAGCAGTCGCCCGATATCGCTCAAGGTCTTCACTACGAGGAGGCCCTTGAGAAGCTCGGTGCTGGTGACCAGGGCATCATGTTCGGCTATGCCACCGACGAGACCCCCGAGCTCCTGCCCCTCACCCTCCTCCTCTCCCACAAGCTCAACAAGGCCATGAAGGACGCCCGCAATGACGGCTCCCTCCCATGGCTGCGACCCGACACCAAGACCCAGGTCACCGTCGAGTACGAGCACGACGGCGGCGCTGTCATCCCCAAGCGCGTCGACACCGTTGTCGTCTCGGCCCAGCACAGCGAGGCCATCACTACCGAGCAGCTCCGCAAGGAGATCAAGGAGAAGATCATCAAGAAAGTCATCCCCGCCAACCTGCTCGACGACAAGACCGTCTACCACATCCAGCCCTCTGGTCTCTTCATCATCGGAGGACCCCAGGGTGACGCCGGTCTTACTGGCCGCAAGATCATCGTCGACACCTACGGCGGCTGGGGTGCCCACGGTGGCGGTGCTTTCTCCGGAAAGGACTACTCCAAGGTCGACCGTTCCGCTGCCTACCTTGCGCGCTGGATCGCCAAGTCGCTCGTGAACGCCAAGTTGGCCCGCCGTGCGCTCGTCCAGCTCTCGTACGCCATTGGTGTCGCCGAGCCCCTGTCGCTCTTCGTCGAGACCTACGGCACCTCTGACAAGTCCTCGGAAGAGCTTGTCAAGATCATCCTCAACAACTTCGATCTCCGCCCCGGTGTCATCGTCAAGGAGTTGAACCTCACCAACCCCATCTACAACCAGACCGCCAAGAACGGTCACTTCACCAACCAGGACTTCACCTGGGAGAAGCCCAAGGAGCTCAAGCTCTAAATGTAACAACATTTGCATGAGTGCGATGAATCAACTTCATCCCACAAGGTCAAGATTTACGACGACGCAGGCGGTATGAAATGCATATCTTGGAGGCGGGCTACCTTTAGCTTTTCAACAAGTTTCCGGCGTCTTGGGCACCTATACCCTTTTGATACCAGCCCACTTTCCAAAAGTTTTCAGCATTTCGTATGGATAGATGTGCGAACCCTTGGCGGGTTCTGCACCGGCGTTTGATACAGTGAGCTTCAACAAGAGGGCCTGAGTGCGTCATCAACGCGCACCACGAGGCTTGCACGCACTGCGCGTGCTGTGGAGGATCATAATACAGAGCTTCGAATGAGAATCACATTGAGTCTGCCTGGTCGTCTGGACTGGGGCAGCAAGATTCATCCCAAAACTGCTATTGATTCATCTGCCGCGATTTCCACCTCGACCCCTCTATCCTGCCCACTTGATCCGCCATCCTTGTTCCTGATGGGAAACGTACATCCGAAGCCCAGGCTGTTTCGGTAGTACTAACGACATGTAGTGTAGATCGCGCCATTTCTGTATTTATCGCCCAATGCCGGCTTAAAGAGCTCACATCCGGCCAAGAGTGAGCGGCTTAGGCATCCGAATACCACATGCGAGAACGTCCAGCACTGCCGCTTTCGATTCAACAGCAAAGGCCTCTCGATTACGCAAGTGGGGTATTGTACATTACATACCTCTTCGCGTCGCTTCGAAGTCATCCGTAAACAGACATAACACAAAACGCAGACTAAATCACGTCCGTTATCATCGCCCAGCACCGGCTTGAAAAGCACACATACAGCCAAGAGGGAGCGGCTCAGCTCAGGGCATACGGATACCACCTCAATCACGCGTGAGAAAAGCCTCATCACTACACGTTGGATCGCAGTTCTCTTCGTTCCATAGCAAAGACATTCAGCTACGCAAGTGGGGGTATCGTACATTACATACCATTTCCTCATCGCATCCAACGCGGCCCAAAAACAAAACAAAATAAAACAAGATGTAAAGGAAATAATAGGAAAATTCGATCATGGCCTCGTTCTCGTCGCGCCGTCACCCGAGAGGTCTCACAGCTTCAAAGTCTCTGACGATCTTCGGGCCATGCTAGCCAAGTTGTCATTACCGTCGCCACGACGAGACCGACTCGTCCATATATCTTAGCCCACACGACGAGAGGCTAGCAACTGCGAAGAGCTCTATATTCTAGATGACAGTCTTCTTCGTCCGTCCCGTCGTCGTAGTCTTGCTCTTCGTCGTGGGCACCGCGCGCCTCGTCATTGAATCCGTGCCGCGCGCTTTACGTGTTCCTGCTGCCTATAATATGTACATGTTAGCCATCCCATCTTTTCATGAAACGTCGTAGTGCTCCTCGCAGCACCATCCCATCTCCTCCTCCCCGAACCCCAAACCCCAAACACGAATCAAGCCAATACGAAAAACGATATAAATTGAAAACGTCACCATACCTTCTTCCCCGGCTTCCCCTCCACATCCCCGACAACCTTCTCCCCCGTCCCGACAATCTTATCCACCACCTTCTCCGTCTTGGTGCGCGGCTTCTTGACCTTGGTCGTCTTGGTGACGCGGCCGCCGGTCGTCGCGCCCGTGCTGCGCGGCTTCGAGGTGTTGGCCTTGGGCGCGACGGCGTGCTCGATGGCTTGGACGATTCTGGGCTTACTATTGCCGGTGCGGGCGCGGGTTGTTGCTGGCATGGTGGGTGGTTGGAGGGGTGTGGGGTGGTGTTTTGGGGGGGTTGTGTGTGTGTAGATAGAGGTTGGAGTGGAGAGTGTAGCTCTGGAGGGGATGTCAGCTATGTCGCGCAATGTCTAATGTCTATACCGAGCATGGCGTTTCGCGTCTTGTATGGAAGATCGCGCGGATCAGGACAGTCATCTCTCTCCAAGCAGAGCAGAGTACTTGACAGCGCATGTGTGCGATGCACATCAACCATGTCGATCGCGCATATCGCGTAGATTGCGCATCCCCTCTCCTCTCTCATCCTAGTCAAAACAGAGGACTCGAAACGAAAGAAGATAGTTGAAAAGAAACGCAGCGCAAAATAACCAGGAAAACATGCGCGAGAGGACGAGTACAGCTGAGCTGTACGCAGTACAGAATGCGCCGACAGTAATAGGAACAGTAACAAGAGGACGCGCAATTGAAAAGAAACACGCAACCAAATCTATACTTACTCACAAAGCTCCAAAAGCGCGTTAATTCAGGTGTTGTGAATTATTGTTGTTGTTACCTCGCACGCGAAAGCGCGCGCGGGGGGAGTTGGCTTTATATACCTGCCTGTACCTACATTGCGAAACTCGTTTACGAGAACTCTACCCTACCTACGTGTCGATCTACCTCCCACAACAAGGCAGAAGACACGCGCTGAGCACGTCACGAGGGCGCATGCTCTTATCATTTTGTACTTATCTTTAGCTGGTTATCTATTCCATGTCGCCATGTCCATCGCTGCTTGCTTCGTTCCTCGTAGCCCTGCTGCAAAGTCCACCTAGTCCAGCCTGTCGCCTGCCCGGACTCGATGAATCAAAACAACGGCTGGCTGCAGCATCCACGCTCCAAAGAAAAGACTACGCGCTGGGCTTCAACCATGCTTCACTGCCGCACCTGTTTAGGTAGACAGCTTTGTTATGAAGCGAGCATATGTATTAATCTATCCCAACCCATCCTATGGACTCACTCTTGGGCATGTCACCCACGACCCGACCGACCAAAATAGCCGCCCATGCAAGCTGAATCAAAATGTCAACAAACACCTAAGCGCCGAGACCATTTACGGCCAGTTAAAACGGGAAACCCATTTGTTGTACCGAGGAAAACCAACTTTTAATGCAAATCCGCCATATGAACGCCTTTCATGTGTCTTTCTTTTCGTCCATCCTCGTTGATGCCCCATCTTTCCTTGTTGCACTTCGTTGTACTCCTGCTCCGCTACTACCCACCTACTCTACTGAGCACCAGGCAACCTCGCCATCCTCTTACTCATAAAGTCAAAGAACGCAAACTGACTCGCCGACACACCATACTGGTACACGAAGCGGCTAGCGAGGTAGGATCCAAAGATGGCGCGGAGGTAGTTTTCAGGGACCTGCATCATCGTTAATACACTTTCTTTTTTCTGTCTCGATAGTTTGTGGATGTAACTCACCCTCTCCATGATCTTGTCCATGCCAATCTGCTCCAGCAACAGATTGGGCAACGCCTCGCTAAGCACCGAATTTCTGAACTCAATCTGATTCCACAAGTCTGTGTTTTGCAGCTCCTCATCCAGCTTTGTAATCGCGTTGCTGAGCGTGTCAGACAAGATGCTGCGCGGCTGCTTGGTTTCCTGGTGTTCGCGCCAGATGGCTTCGAATTCGAGGCGTGCGTTGTTCTGAATGGTCTTTTGGACCTGGCGCACATACGCGTTGTAGAATTCGGGGACGGTGCCGTCTTCGCCGACGCACATGTGCTTGAGGAAGGACTCGTCGTCGAAGGAGAGGGAGGCGAGGACTTCGAGCGACGAGGAGGTGACGCCACCCTTGTTGGCAGAGGCGTCCTTGTAGAGAATACATCCGGCCTTTTCGAGACGGAGCTTGGCGTCTTGGGTGATGAAGAGGTTGGCGCCTTCTACCATGTACGGGATGACAGACTTGCCGTCGACAATGAGCTTGTTGGCGGATGTCAAGTCGATCGACTCGGGTCGTCCACCACACGGCACAAAGGTATCGTACTGGATGTCGCTGCGAAGATGGAAGGTGTTGCGGAAAGTGGTACCGTTGTAGACCAGGTCACCGTTCGGCAGCCTGATGTTGGTATCATCAACCAGCACGCGATATCCCTCTGCAGAGAGCTTCGACGCGTCAAACTCGCCAATCATCTTCCTCTCCTTAGCCAATCGCAGCAGCTCCTGGTGGTCGATGCCCTTGGGATCGACCAGTACACCAGAGCCATCGACGATGGAGATGTACTTCTCGTTGCTAAGGAGAATCTCGTTCGAGCCAAGGTCACCATCAGGTCCACCAGTCTGGAGCTTTCGCACCTTGCTGGGGTCGAGATTGAGCTTGCGGTAGATACCCAAGACGTACTCTCGGACGGAAAGGGTAGTCATACCATAGCGGTCATGAGGGATACCACCCAACTTGGGGCTCTTACCGGTGAAGAAAGACTTCCACCAGGGCGCACCACGGGAGCGAGCATGCTCAGTCGCCCAGTCGACGAGATCCGCGGTGTTCTCATCAGGACCCATGAAAAGGATCTCTTCCTTGCCGTGGAGGTCAACGATGGGGTCCTTGATACCCGGGCTGGTCGGGGGGAGGAGAAGATCAATGATACTATCAATGTACTTCTCAAACGCACCCCGCGCCTTGTCCTGGTGGTGGAAGTCAAGAAGCACAACACCCTTGGAGCCTCCCTCAGGAATGTCCTTGTTCTTGCGCTGCTGCGTGTTGGCCAAGTTGTAGTTCTCGTCGAACAGCGAGCGTGCGTTGATAGAGTACGCCTCTTGGCTGCGAGACTTGACGATGCGGATACCACCACGAGCAATATCACGGAATCGGAGATGGAAACCGCGGAACTCTGATCCAATGACGAGGAACATGCCAAAGAGAGGCTGGGGGTATTCTGATGGTGGCAGGAATGTGGGGTTGAGACGGAAGCTGATCGCAACCTTTGTGGGCGTGAAGAAGTTGGTCTTCAACACACAGGTGTTGAAGATGCGGAACGAGTCCATGACCATAGCATGGTGCTCGTTGATCGCAGCCTTGTTGATGGTATCTTGAAGCTGCGCATCGTCCTGGACCTTGTCAAAGGTCAAACGAAGGTAGCTCAGAGTCGGGATGAAGTCATCCTGCTCTCCTCGCGTCTGGACGTAGTGTGTCTTGGCAAACGAGAGGTAAAGAGTGTGCACGAGCTCAGGGTACGAGGTGATGATCTCGAGGATGTAGTCGGCAGTGAATGTCTCCGCACGAAGCCTTCGCTTCAGCTTGGACAGCAGCTCCTGATGCGCGCTGTTCTCAGTATTCAAAATATTCGCCAACGCCGTGTACTCGTTTCCGAGACGGTTGAGGAAGTGTGTGACAAACACCCACACGCAATGCGCGTAGACGGTCTCTTGCAGACTCAGTCTGCTGGTAGCGAACAGAGTCTGGAACTTGGTCTGCGGGATACAGTACAGCAGCGAAACCTCCTTGATGATCTGGTGAATACTGGCTTCAATGTTGGGGTGCTTGCCACCCGCGGTCCCGGACAGCTGGCGCAGGTACAGCGACATAACCGTGTATCCATTCGAGAACTGCTCGACGTACTTCCGCGAGGTGGTCAGGCCATAGTAGTGGTAGAGATCGCTGAGTGCGCTAAAGAGACCCAAAGCTGAGCCCTGCTTATAGGCGACAACCAATCGCTTGTCCCTTGAGCCCTCAATGTCGAAGTACTCAATGACCGGACCTGTGCGCTTGCTGGCAATCTGCAGGATCTCCTGGTAGATGTCGCGGGTGTTCTGCGTTGCCTTTTGCAGGAAACGCTTGTCGCCGATGACGTCGAGATTGGTCTCGGTCGCGGGCATGCTGGGGTTCTCGAACTCGCACTGGTAGATGAAGTAGCATCGCAGCTGCTGGTCGACGCTCCCGGGCAGAGGCGTTTCCGAGCGGAAGCTCTCGACACGGTACTTTGTGTCTGACTTTGTATTGAGGTACTTCTTGTCGATGCGCTGCTCGTACTGTGGACCGCCGATGACCGAGACACCGGGTTTGCTGGTGTCGATGTACACGGCATGGTCAGCGGCTTCCTTGTCGAGCCTGATATCGGGCATCTTATCATCCCGAGCGTATGCGGCGATCTTGGCAGCGTATAGCGAGTGAATGTGGTTAATGATGCTGGTCTACTGTCAGCTGATTCTAGAAAACGGTCGAGATGCACTCACGCCTCCACGGTCTCGGTAGCAAAGTACATGTCGTCAATGCCGAGCTCGTTGTAGAACCACCGCGTCTCATCCTCGACGAGCTCGGGTGGCATAAACCCTTTCTGCTCGACACCGTCCATAACGGCCTCCATCTGCTTCTCCTTGCCCTCGAACGTGGGAGCAACATATCCGGAGCCGCCCGCGCCTTCTTGCGGGATGATTCGCGGTGTGCTGACTCCCGAGGAGCCCGGGACATTGAGATGTGTAGGATTGGGCGAGGGCTTGCGGTCTGGGCCTGGCAGGTTCTGGCCGAGCAACTTGTGTGCTGCGACCTGGGCGCCGCTCATGCCATTGAGTGGTGTTGACGGAGATGCCGACATGGTGGCGGGTGTGGTGGTAGTGATTGTAGTGATTGTAGCGTGCTGTCTAAGAATGAGCAACTGCAAAAGACGTCAGACGAGGCGTGTCTCGGTCAATTGACGGTTCGTTGTTCAGGCCCGCGGTCGACGAAGTACTACCACAGTGGGGCGGACGCAGCGGGAGGGGCAGGCGCGGTCGATTGTTCCTGAGCGGCGGAATCAGCACACAGTCGAACAATGCAACAATACCAGGGCGCGCATTTAAGTAGCTGCTCACGCCGCCTGTGCTTCGTTGCCAGGCGGTGTTCATGTGAGAGCTCAGCTATTTTAAAATGTGCATATGACGCACGGCTAGCTCACCTTCGCAATGGATTCCCTTGGACAGGATAAGGCACCGACGGGCAATTGGCTGCTTTGCCACCGCTTTTCTACGGAATGCAGCAGGATCGTCGTCTGCAGGCTGTCGGACCTGCTTTAGCGACTGTATTCACGACCGTGTGTGACGCTGCAATCAATCAGAGGAATTCGTGGTGGAACGGTGACACCAAGATAAGATGGGCCACAGCGTCAGAGATAAGGCAGATGAAAGAGGAGGAGGAAGAAGTAAGTAATTGTAATAGTAGGAGCCCTCAGCACACGCAGCATCTCACCAGCGGGGCGGGCGTGCGCCATTTTTATAGCTGAGTCCTGGTTGCACGCTTCACGATAGTCTCTTTCGTCTGGTCAGGTACCTGAGCAACGCGCGCGCTGCGGCCGCTGCAAACCGAGCCAGTCTGAGTTGTGGGGAAGCGCCCCCCAGACGGCCCTAGCACCACCCATCCACGTAATAATCTCTACCTGACCATGTACTGGGCCGCAGAGTTTTCCTTAACCTGCATCGCCTCGACATGTTCGCGGTGCCAATCGCCCCAGATAATCGCGCAATGGGTCCACTCGCTCCCAGACATGCAGCGCGGAGACCTCACGATCCTTGGCGCAGCCTCAGGGGTCCCTTTTCTATGACTGTACAGCTGCGCCAGAGCTGCACGTGGTGTCCCATCCCGGACCAGAATTACTCTCACGATGCGGTGTTGGAGCTCGGGCACAAGCATCGTGACCTCGTCCGCAGCTCCGCGCTTCCGAGCTGTGGCCGTCGAGTGGTGGCGACACACCGCTAGCCAAGTCACGATGCCTTCACGAAGGGGTCTGGAAGGCGTAGTCGCCACGTATACAGCTGCGTTGCTTATGGCATGACACGGCTGCTATCGTGAGCACGATACAGTAACGTCGTGTTGTGTTTGCTTAATTATCGTGGCCTGGATGTTGTGCGATTTGTGATCGGTCGGTAATGTTCATGCACCGACGCTCGCTGCCGTTATGAATGTCTTGACTACACGAAGAGGCTATAGGTTTGAGGATTAGACTTTCAAAAAGAATGTACTGAACACATCCACCATTGAGCACGCCACACTCTACTCTCCCTCCGCATACTCCGCTCCATTCACCGTCAACAGCACCTTGTATCCCCTTCCTGCGACCCAGTTCTTCTTCTTCCCAGCCTTTTCCACCTTCTTCAGCGCCGCATGCAGACCCTCATCCAGGTTGTCCGACGTCTGTTCGAATGCAAAGTCAATGCAAAGCTTGTCGTTGTCCTTCTTCGTCACCGTCCAGTCCGCTTTGATCCGCACTCTGGGCTCGCGAATGATGCCAGCAGGATATACACAAGCAAGCACAGCTGCAACACGGCCAAGAAACATGCACCACCACTCTGTGCCATCTGGAACGAGCTGCAACATGCGCCTGTAAAAGTCCTGTTCCGTGGGACTGATGGAACTGTAGCCACCATAACGCTCGCAGAGGAGGATGGCGAGAAGCGCTCGCTGGCCGTGGCTGAGTCCGTGAGCTGCTGAGGAAATGCCCGTCGTCGTGCTCCTGAGAGCCGCTCCTCCGCGAAGGTCCTTAACATTCGCCATGTGCGCAAACATGCCTTGCGTGAAAGCCAGGATCATCGAAGGCTCGAGGATCGCGCCTTTACCAGTAGATGGCGACGAATCGACAATCTGGCTGAGTAGATGGGCAAACTTCACAGCCGCTGGCGGAGCGTGTGACTTGGTGACAGTCACCAAGGGACTTTCTTCTCTGATTGATGGGTCCATGTCGGCAAAGAACATGCCTTCTCGGACACCACCTTGGCAGAAGTAGACATCGTGTATACTCGGAAGAGCCTGCTCCAGACACTTGACCAAGAATGCCACGGCGGGGACTTGACTTGCGCGTCGTTCTGAGACACGAAAGATCTCCGGTGTGTCTTCCTTTTGCACAGCTGCCTGTACCGCTTGCGTGTTATGGAAGACATGCTTCGTGGTACAGAAGCCGTTAATAATGGGGATCGGATAGGGCTTGATGGCATGCTCGCACATGAGGACGAAGCCCCAGCCCCGGAAGCCGCCTCCTGAGAGGTAGAGTGGTATGCCGTCTGATAGTTCGAGAAGCTCCTTCGGTATGTCAATAGCCTTCACTGCAGCCTTCAAATCCGCGACCACCTCCTGTTCGAAAGCCTGGTAGTCTCTATTACCAATTGAACCTGCAGCTTCCAGTCTCTTCGACAGTGCTGCAGCACCATATGGTAAACTGACGCTGCCTGCTTCACTCATGCGGACTTTGCCCTGTCCAGTCATGATCCAGGTCAATTGCGTGCTGCCGCCGCCCAAGTCCATCATCAGACCCTTCACATTCTCATATGAGCTTGCAGCACCAAACGCACCAATTCGTCCTTCACTTTCCTTGGGCAACAGTTCAACAGACCACCCGGTGGCTTCTTTTATTCGCCTTTGGAAGTCGTCCGTGTTGACCGCTTTCCGCGTGGCTTCTGTTGCTACGATTCGGACTTGATTATCGTGAACACCAAAGTCTTTGCACGTCGACTTGAAGCGCAGCAGGGAGCTGATGACTTGCTTGATAGTCGCATCAGGTATGGGCACCGCTTTGCCAGCCTCGTACTGGGCGTCGTACAGCGATATGGCTGCACGGTCCAGATACTTGGTTGGCAGGATACGTCGGGTCGCTGGCGTCAGGTCTGTTATCGAGAACCGTATGCCGTTGCTGCCCATATCCACCAGTCCATGGAGGTACTCGTTATGCTCCATGGTACTCTGTGAAACCGTACGTATCTGTGACCCTGCACGCCTCAGACTCGATCAGACGGGCTCAAGATGCCTAGCCGATATCGCTGTACTGTATTTCGAGACTTCCAGGCACTAACACGACCGACGGTGAGTTTGCCAAGATACAAAGAGAATGGTCGTTCCGAGCCGGGGGCGTCTATGGCGTGACTATGCATGTTAGTCTGACCCTTGCGCGCTTAGTTACGTTTTTGTTACCCCCAGGTTTCCCAGATTAATGCACGATTACCCCCAGGTTTCTGAAAAGTCTGAAAATTCAATTTCTCTTACCCCTCGATAACGCACGGTCAGCAGTTCGTGCAGCTCGTGATACGCAAAGTGTTCAACGGTGAGGTCTAGGTTTCGAGGATGACGTTTGAGTGGCAGGTGCCTGACAAGGATCGAGATTTGTGGCGCTAGGGGAAGTGACCAATCAGCCCCACTGAGTGACTGGCGTGCAATTGACCACGGGGTATCGACGATCGAGCAGTCGTGGTCAAGTTTTTTGTTCTGTCTATTGGATGCGATGAAATACAGGTGAAGTGACGTTGTGAAAGTGCTGCACATTCTTGCTACCGATCTCATAGCAGAGATGGACTGCGCTATTTCTGATGTGTCTTCTCAGCTGCATTCGCGGGCCGCAGCATACGATAGCAACTAAGCAAGAACCGCCTCTCAAAGAAAAGTACATGGATGACAAACATGCTCGCGACTCCAGCAATGGCGAAAAGCTCTCCAAGTACCCCAAACTCTTCCCGGAAACTGGTGTCGGGCATCAACATCGGAACAATAACGATGGGCGCGAGAGACATGATTGAAGGCAAGGTTCCAAAGATGCTGAACTTTGCGAAGCGCTGGCTGAAGAACCGCTTGATGAAGCCCAAGTTCCACACAATGCGCAAGGCCATGTTGACCGTGTTGGCAAGCACTACGCCTCTGCCGCCTAGCTCCAATTGTCCGATGAAGTACCATGCGCTGCCAGCAAAGATGGCAAAGAAGATACCCATCGATACTGACTGCGCGTAGAGCTCTTTATTGGTGGCCACGGCAGCTACAAATCCTTCTGTAACTCCATTGATGGCCAAGAAGGGGATATAGTAGCAATATGTCGACAAGACTTGAGCGGCGGATGTTTCAGACCACTTCTTGCCTGCAACGATACCGAGGAGGACGGGCGCGACTCTTGGGCCTAGTGTGACGGCGAAGATTGAGATAATGGCGTACAGGTGCAGGATAGTTGTCATGACCCTTGAGGCTTGTGCAAGGTTTTGCTGTCGCTCTTCGGCTTCCTTGGGGTCCTCCTTCACTGGTGTGTCTGCTTCCAGGCTGGAGTCTGCGCATAGCTTGGCAAACATGTTGCGACTGCTCTCCTCGATTGGCTGAAAAAGCATTCGCGCGATGAGGCCCCCGTAGTTCGATGCCAATGCGTATGCGCCCTGGTCCGCAAGTGAGGCCAGTGATGTGATAAGGAGCGAGTCTCCTTGCGTCAAAACATATTTCAATGTCGACTGAAGGGTCAGAGAGGACGTAAGTTTCAGAAGAGGAGCCGAGAAGTAGTTGAGAATGGTTGGGTGATCGTTGGTGGATTGAATTCTCTCAGGGAACAAGGAGAACGTTTCAGTCTTAGAAACTGGCCATATCTTGTAGGAGTAGACGCCCAGTAAAGACATGGCGTATGCAAGCTGGCCAACAGCGAAAGGCAAGACACCTATGTCATATCCCGCTCGACTGGCGATGATGGCAGAGCCGCATGTGCCAAAGCATCGCATCAGGGTCGCTGTACTCTCCGCCGATGCTCGAACCTTGTAGAGCAGCTTTTGCTGTACAGCTGAAAATGCTGGCTCAGATAGGAGTTCAAGGAAAGTAGCAAGGCAATACACAAGCAGTGCCTCCACAAAGTAGGGCA
This sequence comes from Phaeosphaeria sp. A1 3.1a, assembly GCA_003501895.1. Taxonomy (NCBI): domain Eukaryota; kingdom Fungi; phylum Ascomycota; class Dothideomycetes; order Pleosporales; family Phaeosphaeriaceae; genus Phaeosphaeria; species Phaeosphaeria sp. A1 3.1a. The sequence goes on from QVXC01000086.1 coordinate 55,882, forward strand.
CAGCAGGCGTTTCTGACCGAAGCCAAAGAAGCGCGAGCACATATGCTACTGGTGTACCGAACAATACAGCCAGATACGAGAGGTTGACAATGACCTGCGTGCCATGTGCCTGTCGTTGCAGCGCCACTCTCAAGCTCTCTCTTGCAAAGTACAGCACAGAAATAGAGAACAGCTCCAACTGCGCCGACACACCCAACAACTCTGGAGACAGAAACCTCAGCAGGACCTGATTGACCGCAAAAGTAAGCGCCCTCGAAGCCACCTGCAGCAGGATCAAAAACGTAGCTCCCTTCGCGGAAGCGGAGAGAATCGAATTCGCCATGGCTCGGCCGGTGTGCTGTGCGCAACGTCGCAAAGGAAATAGAAACAGAAACAGAAACAAGGTTCTCGACAACCTCAATGAGTCATGGCAATTGGGAGGACTTCGCGGATGTGGATGGTATTGTTGCGGACGGTTGTGGTTGGAGGTGGCAGAATGGCCTTGGTTGAAAGTGGCTAGCGCCAGTCGCGTGGACCGTTTCCCCATGCTGCCGACATGCAGGTCTGTCTCACCGCGAGCTCGAGCTCAGCTGCTATTTGGACAGCGCACACCACACCGCAAGATGGGCTCCTTCACTCTTGCACACCTTGTGAATAGCGAGAATGGTTGTGGTTGACCCAAAATATGTGGCGAGGACCGAGAGATTGCTCCTTCGGCCAATGAAGCCGGAAGATGCGGAGGACGTGCTGCTGATGCGCAAAGATCCGGAGGTGATGAAGCACACGTATGTCGCGCCGTCTGCTGGATGAAGCTGTATCTGACGCGTTCGAAGGCCTCTCATAGCTTCAGATGATCTGCGGAAGACAAAGGACTGGATCCAAGGCTGTCACCAGAGAGGTATGTCCTACACCATCAACCATCGAGCAGCATCAAGCTAACACCAGCTCCAGACAACAACTGGAACTTCGCAATCGAGCTCCTCTCCGACGCTGATCACCCGACCCCCAATCATCCTCATGTCATCGGTCTCGTCGGCGCCGTTCGCACACCAGAAGTCGGCTACATGTTCAATGCCGGATATTGGGGCCGTGGCTATGCAACCGAGGCCCTGCGAGCGTTTATGCCAATGTTCTTTGCACACTTCTCGAATGAGGCGACTGGGAGACACGAGTACGCTCTAGCGTTGACAGACACGGAGCTCGTCGCTAGCCAGAACGTGTTGCAGAAGACAGGCTTCACGTTGGTTGAGACGAGGGAGAAGGACTTTCAGAATCCCGTACTGGGATTGAGGGATACCATGGTATACAGAATGACCAGGGAGAATGCTCCCTAATGGCAGATGGCCTGCGGATGTGGTTGATTTCATTGCTATTCTGGTAAAGTGTATTGCTGTTGTGTCAGTGTGGCGTCACAGCACCTGGGAAAGTCGCTTGTCTGGGCATCGTAGGGTATGGTAATAATGCCAATTCCTATTCTGTTTCTTGCGAGCTACGATCCTCTTCCCGAGGCTTGAACCTTTCCAAGATGCAATGTTGCAAGTCACCCTCTACACCAAGTATGCTCTTGCGCTTTTTGAACCTCTCCATGTCGCTGTCACTCGAATCATCTTCGTGTGGTGCATCCATCTTCTCGAACATCTTCTGTAATATAGGACATTCGTCTATACTCGGGCCTGCATCCTCTCGCTCCTCCTTCAGGTCGTCTGCTGGATCGATTTCGCTGTCTTTGTCGTCATGGACGTGTGTTGCAACGTGTACAGAAGCGAAGTAATCGCTTGGGTACTTTGGGGGATTGCGAACAGTTGTATTTCCATTCGCAGGCGCAGCGTTCGAAAGCGCCACACTAGATGAGGAAGCAGCTTCTGGAATTCGAGCTGGCAATGACAGTGCGTGTCGTGAATACTCTTCGGAATGTAGGACGTGATTCGCCTCTCGCTCCTCCAGGTACTCCTTCGCTGCAATGAGATCCCCCCTGCCACACATTCGAACCGCATTGGGGTCTCCTTCGCCATAAGCTTCAGCAGGCGTAGCAGAAGTACGTCGTATATGTGGTATTTCGAACGGATAATTCAGCGGGCTACCAATTGAGGGATTGGAGCTATGATGCTTTGGACCATAGGAAGGCCGTATGCCTACGATGTCTTCTTCCTGGCTGCGTGGAGCGGATTGTGTTCGGCGGAGGCGGAAGGATGATGGTATTCGTTGTACGGCGGTCGAGGAGAGGTTCTGATAGGGCTTCAAACGGCTGATACGCGATTTCGCAGAGCTAGTGGGGGTGTCAAGGGAGTCTTTGTGTTTGTTCTTGCGGGTCGGGAAATTGGCGAATAGTGTGTTGTGTCTGCGTTTAGGATTCTTCGGCGTAGATACTTGACAGATCAGCCTGGAGAAGAAGCCAGCCTCGCTTGACGAATCAGAGTCCACTGTCGTGTGTGTCCCTTTTCGAGTACGACGTTTTTTCAACAACGATGCACCATCTGTCCACACATTTCCCTTCGATCGAGAGACACCCTGGTTGTTCTTGTCCTGCCGTCGTTTTCGACTGACTTGTTCCGCTAGCTGTTCTTCTAGACTCTGCCCCTGATATAAGCCAGGCCATGAGTCCGTCTCCGAGGAGGCTCTTGCGTGGTGGCCAGCTGCAGGTTCAAATCGATGCTGCGAATGTAGGCGCAAAGCTGTGATACGCTGAGGATGTCTTCTTTGGGGGAATATAGGTAGATTGCAGGCGCCTGACGCAGGAAGGACGGTAAAGCAAGAAGCCAACAGCTGCAGGGCGATGGAATGGAGGAGACGTTCGAAGTTTTCATCGTTGGTCGATTGGTGTTGTTGAGGCGTGTTTGCGTCTTCCATTTGTAGCAGGATTTGGTTGGCAGTGGGAGGCAACTGATCTAGTCAAACGCGATCATGTGCGAGGAAAGCTCAACGCTACCTTTCGCAACGGATCAGCCTTTGGTTTCCAGAAATCGTCGAATTGCTGCGACTGAAGCCAATCTGCAACTTCAGTCATGATCTTGGCCTCCGCATCGCGAAAGGAAGCATCCTGGCTGTGTTCGTGTAAATTCGCATGATACAGGCGAGAAAGATAGGACATTTCGACTCGTTCGTGATCCATCACACGCTTGGCTGTTTTCCGCGACAGAGGTTGGGCCACCAGGTTGGGCAGCTGTCTTTTGATCTTGTCAAATCTAGGCTGTTTGGCAAGCAGGTCAAGACGTGCTTCTTTCAGGTATCGTGCAGAGAAAATCTGAGACTAGTGACTATAGGTGAGAAAGAAAAGTGTGTGGCGGGAATCAGGTGGAGATATCGTGGTCATAGAAAAGACAGGACCACCACGTTTCGCATGCTGGCCATAACCCAGCACCTACAATTGCGTGCAGGAGCTGTGCAGGAGCTGTGCGTGTAGCACTTTTATGCCTTCCTTATCCACCGGAGCCTCTTGCATTCATCAGTGGATGCTTCTATCAGATCTAGAAACGACCAAGCCAGCACTGAGATCACGTTCCGCTCATCGTAACGTCCTCTGTCGTACGCGGCGCATCGCTCTCTTTGGGTCGCGCATCGTAAGGAACATGTTCGGTTACGAGACGAGTGCCCTCCCGTGTCTGTATGGCGCTGAGACGGGAAGTCTCTCCTCTCTCCGCTTTCACCTCATTCAGTCTTGCCAAAAAGCCTGTCGAGGCAGTGCCTGTTGTGGCAGCACTGGTCTCATTGCCTTTGTCCTGTCCATGGGGTGCGTTTGTAGTTGCCTGGTCCTTTGCAGTCTCGTTCACAATTTGAGTGGCAGCTTGCGTGGTTTCCTCGTTGTCGCTTTCGAATAACTCATCGCGCGGTCGCAAGCGACCAACTTTCGCGACCAGCTTGGTTGTACCGAGCGACAGCAAATCAACTGAAGGCAATGTGCGGAGAGGAGCATTCTGGCCTGCATTGGCAGCCTCAGGTTTGGTGAAGAACATGTCCGTCCCGACGGTAGCAGTCCAATGGCAGCTTAGCAATTGTCCGTTATACATTACGAGGGGATTTGAGGTATGAAGACCGGTAAGTTGAAGCTCGCCCATAGTTGTAGTCTCTTGCGCGCTGTTTGCATCCAGTGGCATTTCTGGTGCCTGGCCTCGAGTCGCATTGAGGGCGCGCAGTCTGCTTTTTAGTAGCGTGGGATGGCCAGGTCTGCGGTCGTTGTTCATAGGTATCTGAGCGCTTGGAACATTGGAGAGATCAATTGGGATGTAAAAGTTCTCGGTCTCTTTTTCGTCGTACTCGTACTCGTACTCCCAATCATCGTCCGTGTCTGCCATGGCGGGTACTGGTCGTGTTGTCGAGGACGACGATCGATATTGAAACCGGAAAAAGGTTGAAGGCAACGGAGGAGTACGGACCAGCGCTAACGGTAGCTCGAACAGCGGCTCGCTTAAAAATAGCCCCTCAACAATCACAGATCTAGGAAAGATTACCTCACCCCACCCTCCTCCTCTCCCCAATGAAATTTACAATATGTAATAATCTATTCCTAATTCTTCTATCAAGTCCAGTAAGACATCAAGGCACGGCTTCTGTCGTTGCATCGCTCCCCTTGGTGTAGTTGGTTGTATGTTCACCCCAGAACCTTAACAGTCGTGCAGTCACTAACCTGCACAGTATCACGTTCGACTGTAATATCATTGCCATCGAAAGGTCCCTGATTCGATTTCGGGAGGGGAGACATTCTTTTTGCCAATCTTTTTTGCCTTTTAAACACCCTTGGATGCGTACTGGGACAGCGAAAAAGGCTAGAACTTTTGCTCCTGTACCGGCAAATGATCAAGACACGCTCCAAACGTTGTTCAGTAGTGAAGGAGAGCCTCTGGTTCGCAATGTGCAGTCGTGGTAGTATGTTTTGCTCCCGAAATCGAACCAGGGACCTTGACCATCCGAAATTTGTGACTTGAACAGCAACATCGACAGGCTGCTTGCATTCTGCCGACTGTACGCGCTTGACACGTTACTTGGAAATCCTACAAAATTGTGTCCTTCTCTTGCGCGCGTCCTGTACAACTCTCAATAATGGATGTTTCGAGTGCTACACAAGAGAACGGCAACACGCTCCCGAAATCGAATCAGGGACCTAACCCATCGGAGTTTCTAGCGACCCAGAACCTCAGGAGCAACAGCAACCACAACGCACTGCTGTCTTTTGTCGTCTGCATGTCATCATCTCGTCATACAACAGCGTAATGAATTGTGTCGGTTGCTTATGCCCACCCTGAACATCACTAGATTGTGCTGTCCAGGTACCGGCTCAGCGGCAGACTGCTGCTTCAGTTGCAGCGACGAGTACATCTGATGCAGGCATAGTTCCAAAAGCCACAGTGCAGCCAAGTGTATCGATAACAATGCAGCTCGGGCTCGTGGTGTCAATCTATTGTGGAGAGCCGCATCTCTATCCCCGGCCTTGTCCCTGTACCCGCCCGCTTATCCATGCGAGACGTAAGCCCAGCCATCAGCGCCCGTGTTGCATCCCGCCACGCGTCTGGCTGCATGCCATTCTTCTACCACAGCTTCAATTTGGTAGCGAATGTCTGAGTTCCGCTGCTAACGCTGCAACCCAGCCTTGCATCTCTTTCGCAGTCGAGAGCTCGCCCAGCTAGGCCCATCAGTAAGTGGAGCTCACCTCTATCCGGCTTCCCTGCCCGGCATCTTGCTGCTGTACCTTCATGTCATCACCAATCTCTCCGGCGCATCCGCCCACGCTTTCGCCAGCTCACCAGCTGCTCATTCGCTCGAATGCTACCCCACCCAATGCTTTCAAGCGTGCTACAGCGATAGCTTCCGATTGCTTCCAGAGCTTCCCAGTAATCTTGCTGGAGCTTATGCCAGCGCCGGCAGTGTCGGCTGTAGCGCACTTCCTGACGTACACTTAGCAATCAACATATTGTTCTTACATTGATTGACCAAATGCTAACCGATTAGTGCCGATTGTGCCTTTTCAATATGGCGGCGGGCAGGTTCCGCTCCACGAGTTCCTGCCGTCATTGCATGCACCAGCTCCCACTTCGTCCGTCGACATACCGGAATACCCATCTGTCGTGACACACAACTCTCCGACCCCAATTGGGTCAGCAGATGCTGCGCCGGTCGCCTCCTACGAACAGGACCTACCTACCATCGATATCCCTATAGACCACTCTTCATATGATCAGTCGAGTCCGCACGACGCATCGTCCACTGCTGGTACTGGTGGACTATCGGACGATCACGATACACAGATGAAGGGCAAGAAACCCGCGCTCGCCGCTGCGGGCACCTTCTTTGGTCTGTTCTCGTTCTCGCAGCTATACCAGAACGTACTCTTCGAGCGCCTCACGCCCTGGCAAGAAGCACTAGACGAGGAGGCTTGGGTCGCCTCGTCCAAGTCTTGGATAGATCGTAAAACGTGTACTTGGGTTGGCCTCTGTGGGTTAGCCCATTTGAACAAGGCGGGATGGACAGGCAAGATCAAGACGCAGTCGAACGGGGATAAAGTGAACCTCACAGAATTCTGGCACGATGCGCAACAGACACCCACCGATTGGCCTGCGCAGGATCGCGAAGTACCACAGTATGTTCTCGATTATGCGCCGTTGATTTATCTTTATTCCGGCGAAGAGTACTGGCCTGGCGACATTGCTGAACATCTGTTTCACACCACACCACACCTCAACTACACACCACTTCAAGGGATCAACGACCATCCAGACCTCAAAACTTTGAACGATCTCAACAAGTGGGGTCGCTACGTTTATCTGCAGAGTGACGATAATGTTGAGGACAAGCCGGACTGGCTGGGCGGAGAGACGAACATCCCGACTGCACCAAACGGTGGTGACGACGAGGACGATGACGACTGGAAAGATTTTGATCGCCACGGCCACTTCGTAGAAGATAAGGAGGGCAAGAAATCGGATTGGTTCCACGTTGGACCCGGCGACGAAAAGGAGAGAGGTGGCATACGCCCAGCATCCACCGCGCCTGGAGGACCCGTTCCAACAGACACTCCCGAAGGCGAAGAACTCGTTGACATCGAGGATACATGGCAAATAGAATTGCGGAATCGGCGTCGTAAATTGATGGGTAAGAAGGTTGTTGGTGGGAGGAGCGACGCGCCGGCAGTGCTAGTCGTTGTACCCAAGGAGGACGGTGTAGTGGATGCCTTCTGGTTCTTCTTCTATTCTTACAACCTCGGAAACGCGGTCTTCAACATTCGCTTTGGCAATCATGTTGGCGATTGGGAGCACACGCTCGTTCGCTTCCAGCACGGCGAACCCAAGGCCGTGTTCTTCAGTGAGCACGCTGGTGGTGAAGCCTACACCTACGATGCTGTTGAGAAGGTCGGCAAGAGGGTACGTAACGCGTCATTCACCACTTTTGCTTTAAGCTGACCCCCGTAGCCCATCGGCTTCTCAGCCACTGGGACCCACGCCATGTATGCAACAGCTGGCGTACATCCATACGGTCTGCCAGGTGGCATTTTACACGATGTGACTGATCGCGGACCACTATGGGATCCCGTTCAGAACCTGTATTCCTTCACATACGATTACCGCACCGACAGACTGCTCACGTCAAACTTGACACCCGACGCACCTGTTGGTTGGTTTTACTACGCCGGTCACTGGGGCGACAAGTTCTACCCACTAAGCGACCCACGACAGTATCGATTTGTGGGACAGTACCACTACGTCAACGGGCCGCTCGGTCCACGCTTCAAGAACCTAGGCCGCCAGGAAGTCTGTCAAGGCAACGGCGAATGCGTACTGAAGAAGTTTATCGGAGATAAGAGCACTTTCAAGGTGAAGCGATATCCCAATCTTGGCCACGGCGAAGAAATGAGCGAGGAAGATGCGCGACGAGTGTTTGGCGCAGAGTATGACTCAGCATCATGAAGCAGCGGGGCTATTTGGCGTTGATTGTTTGCCGGTTGAGTATATGGCGTCACTCTTTGTTTGGAATTTGTACATCAACATGGATACCTTTTGAAGCGAGCGTTGCAAGCGCAGATTGTATACATAGTGCTGCAGCATCACGTGTTTGCGCGAGATACCTACACAGCAAAACTGAGGAGTACGATCTAAGCAATCTCGTTCCGATCATATCACATCCTGCCATGATGAGTCTTAGGCGATCAAAAACTTGGTGAGTAGTGCAGGACATGGGGCCCAATGATGCTGCTGGATGTGGAGTGTTTGGCGGTGGCAGGTAACGCGGCCGAGAAGTGACCGTGAGACTCGGCGCAATGATATCACAAACATATTTCGCCCCTCTGGTTTGATCAGGCCATGTAATTGTGAATACTAAGCAACATAGGAGATAATCATCGTTCGGGATGGATGTTGCGATGAATTGACTCAGCGTCGGTCGGTCACTCGGGATGAGCTGCAGTGGCTTGGTGAGCATGGGGAGGTGAAAGCAGGTTCCGGTTGGGTAGAGCTGCAGCTGCACGCTAAGCGCGGTGCATAGAGGCAATTCGGGTCGCGCTGTCGTTTCGTATCCAAGATAGCCACGTTGATGCAGTGCAGCGTGACGGAATTTTGGAGTAGACACCGCGGAAGTGGTTAATTCAAAGGACGATAGGCCAATAGCCGGGGCTTATCTCATCTTATTTTAATCAAGGGAACACAGCATCGGACGGCAGGATCTTGGGTGAGATGGCGAGCAGGCCTAGGGCTGCGCGCAAGTTGCTTATTGGGCGGGTGGCTGCAAGACGTGATGTCTCGGTGACCAGTCTATCACTTATCACGACGCCAGTAGCGCCCAACGCATGCAGCGCTGCTCACCACCACCAATACTACGAGCCTCGTCAATCAGGGTCCTCAACACGTCCTACGACTCCTCATATCCTCAGCCGCAGTCCTGTTTGCTTCCATCCTTTCCTTCATCCTGTGTTTGCTGAGACGCGCGACATCACCCGCCGGTCTTCAACCGGATACGCCCTAGCTCCATCTTTAGACAATCGTGACACCATCCCCACCCACCATTACATAGTTCACCGCTACCGCTAGAGGGCTATCAGCTATCAACGGCGACACGGGGCTCACGTCTTGCAGCCACCTCCTGGCGCTGTCATTTCCTGCAGCGCCTGCCATTCTACAACACCCCTTCCGACACCGCAAGACTTGCGACTACATCATCCGAGCACCTGTTTACATGTCCGCGTGCCTTGCATCTTGAACCACCTGTCTCCGTGATCGCCACGACCCCCACCTCGACACTCCAGACACATCCCACTATGGCATTTCGCCAGCAACAACGCCCCAAGAGCTCGCGACAGATATCCTACCATGCACCTGAGCCCGTCGCCACCACCGCAGCGACGCAGCAGCCCGCTCAGCCACTAGAGGCCTCCGAGGAATGGGTCCTCTTCTCGCCGACCGCCCCTTCTACCACCGCTCGCACGCACACGACATCGACTGACCGAACACCGCGAACCGCTGGCCTTTCAAGATTCAGCGAGTTCGGCTCGCTCGACACCGCTGCCCAGTCCGATCAAGATGGCGACGAGGGCACAAACCTGGGCACGGAAGAGGAACTGGACAGCCTAGACGACGGCTTACGCGCCTTCCACGAGCCCTCCGAATATGGCGCAGCACCAAGCAAACTCCTCGAGAGCGGCGAGACCGTGCTGCCAACACACGACGGCCTCGGGGGCTTCCTTCCCGATGCGACGATGCAGGAGCACATGTGGCAGTTCGAGCAGCCGCGACGACGTGTGGCCCGGCGGCGGTCCAGTGTCCAGCGGCACTTCTCCGTGCTCGACGAGGCCGAGGAGGTCAACCAGGAGCAAGACCGGCGGCAGCGCATCGAGAAGTGGCGGCTAGAGCAGAGCAGAGCCTTGCTGGAGGAGATTGAGAAGGAAACTCGGCGGCGGAGGCGGATGAGCACCCTCAGCACAGCTCGAAGCCGGTTCGACGCTCCACAGCATACCGCTCTTATACCAGCGCCCGCAACTGCGCCATCCGTTGCAGACGTGCAGAGTGAAACTTCAGACGAAAGCACGGAAAGTCTATCATTCTGGCAGCGGATAACAAGGAGGGTCATTCGCGATCTTATAGGATTAGATGAGGACACGTTGTCAGTCATCTTTGGCGAAACACTCCCTGAAGACGCAAGCACACCCAAGCCTGGTTCTCCAATTGATCTCTCCGCCGACAAGGTGTTCGAGGAGGCAGGTATAGACCCGGCCACAATCCCCAAGGACGAGGGTTGGCAGACTCGCCTCCTCGAACGCGTTGCGCAAGAGCTGGGGTCGCTCGTTCATCACCTCTCCGAGCACCCAGGCGCCTTCTCCACCTACCAGCTCGCGCAATCGGCCCCGGACTATGCGGGCCTGACTTCGACCAAGCTGAACTCGACTCTCACCACCGATCTGCACTCGTCACGGCCGATCAGCATACCAGCAACCGCGGCCTCACCCGCCTCGGCCCACTTTGCACCGACATTCCCTACTCACAGCGAAGCGTCGTTGTGGGGCATCGAGGAAGAGCCAGCCGAGGCCCATCCTCTCGACTCATTTCGCACCCAGCAACCCTCCGACAACATTGCTGAAGACCTTGTTCGCGAGCGCGAGTACTGGGAGAAAGACTTGGACGTCAAGATGATTTTCAACTTTCTGGTTAAGCGATTCTCTTCAAGACGGTCCAGCGTGTCATCGCCTCCGCGTAAAACCTCGAGCGCGCCGTCCGTCTCCGCAGTTGGTACTGATGACGGTCTGAGTTCTGCTCGCCGCGCTGCCATCATCCGCCAGCACCACCCTTTGGTCAGTAGGACGACGGACAGAGGACTCCCGACGTCGTCCTCATCACACTCCAGGGAGATGAAGCGCAAGGATGCCACGTTCCGCACCTACTACAACCCTGCAGCATCGCTACGACACCAGAAGCTTCGCAGCAACTCAAGCTGCGCGAGCCAGAGCACAAAGAAGAGTAAGCGAAGCAGTAATTCTACCCGCAACTATTGGGACCTCGGTGGATCTGTTGGCAGCGGCAGTGTGATCGCTGGTGAAGTATAGACAACCTAGGAATTGTGACGATACATGAACGACGATATGACGGATGGGAGCGGTATCCCGGATTTCACGAATATTTTGGCTTAGAACGGCATAAGAGCGATGGACGATCTGCATGAGCTTGCACGGGTGCAAAGCGACACGGTGTTTTTAGGATATGGGCACATTTTCTCCTTCATGACTTTCGTTTGCGAGGGCGCGTTTAGCATGATACCTTGATACATTTCTCGCATCCCAGCTTCATTGCCTTGTATCATATGCAACCTCTTTTCTCCACGAATCGAATTACATGGTGGGACATTTGCAGTCTTGAGTTGTTGAATATCTGGTGAATGTGGTCAGGAGATGTATCTGAGTGTTCGAGGCAGTGAATATCTCTGCGCTGGGTAAGAATATTTCATTTCACTCCATTTCTTCCTGGCTTAGTACAGCTTCTAGCGCATGGAGTCATCGTCCGCGTTTGTCGACATAGCAGGACCCGGCGCAATGTTTACCTTCATCATCACATACAATTCTTTTTTCTGTCCTCGCACCCACCCTCCTTCTCCCAATCCAACATCTGGTCTGTCACTTAACTCATCCTCCTGGTTCAACGTCTATATCGTCCAACGTCCGTACAATTCACAATGGCGCATCGCCAACCTCGAGACTTCCGACTCGACCGCCCCTACGGCACGGACGATGATGAATACCTCAGCCTCCCCAAAATTGCCGACTACATTGAACATCATATCGACCGCGATGTACACGGCGAGGATATGACCGGGGATATATGTACGATTTGTCAAGCGGAGTTCGGCACTGGCACTGCGGACGAGATGGACGACAAGCCCCCAGCTTTCCCCAACGACTCCTCCTCTCCCATCCGCATCCTCCCCTGCCACCACCTCTTCCACACCCCCTGTATACTCAGCTGGATCCACTCCGTCGCGCCCACGCGAAACACATGCCCCGTATGTCGCGTCAAACTCTTCCACCTCAACGTGCTCTCCCCTACACAAGCAGCAAGAGTGCATGAAGATGAGATGCAGGGCTTCGATCGGCGCTGGCGGCCGGAGCTGTATGGGAGATTGTTGGGGTATGTGGATTTGCTCGTCTCTATACAAGTTCGCTCTCGGGGCGGTGGTGGAAGTGGGAATTTCGTCTCGATACCTAGGGCGGCGAGGATGTACTGGCAATGCGAGGATGAGGAGGATGTGGGGTTGGGTATGAGCTCGGCCATACTATCGTCGGAGAATATCGTCCTCGGACCCCACTGGATCGAATCCATAGCTGCCGCCCGCGTGCTCGAGCATCTAGAGGAAGATGGCGCGGCGTTGCGCGCGTGGGCGGGACAGGTGTTTTGGGGCATGTATGCGATGATGGTCACAACTATTCGCGAAATAGACGTCGCGGCAAGGGCGGGGGAGATTAGGGATCGCATACGTGCTGCGCACGAGGCGGGGGAAGAGCGAGTGGAGGTTGGGGATGGCATGTGGGTGGAGGTTGAGGGGGATGAAGACGCGATGAGAAAGGAGTTGATGGAGGCGATGGGGTGGGATGCGGAGGTTGGGGAGGTGGATGAGGTTGACGATGAGGATGAGGAAGCGTATAGAGAACTGCAGAGGAGATTTGGAACGGAGGAGGTGGATGGGGCGTTTAGGACCAGAGGGAGAGATCGAGGGGATGGGGATGGAGAGGCGCTGTTTGGAGCGGCGGTAGAGGTGTGGGATGAGGATGAAGATGGGGGAAGTGGGAGTGAGCCGGAGGATGACGACGGACATATGGACGATCAAACGCACGGCGGCAGTGAAGATGATCCTCGTCCGCCACATTCTCGCCTCGCTGCCATCACCAGCCCAGCATCTCCGACTTCGACTCCAGCCCAACAACCTCGTCTAATCGTCCGACTCCCTCTTCCACATCACCTCCGTCGCCCTCCTCCTCCTACTATCACCAACACCGAAGACCAAGATGCCATGGACATCGACAACGACGACGACACCACTCCACATCCAAGAGAAGATCCCGCCATCACATCCCCCGAGCAGGACACCTCAATCCAACAACCAAGCGCAGTCGCAGACGATAGCGCGTCGTCTAAAAATCAGAGCGTGGATACGCCGCCTGTAATTTCGGCCGTTGAGCCGATTGATGACCTCGTGCCGATGGGGAGGGCGAAGAGGAAGAGGAAGGGGGTCGAGGTGGAGTAACTTCTTCACACCTTCCTCAATCGACTCCTCATCCAGTGACTTCATGATTTCGACAGCAATCATGTGCCGCTAGAGCAACGAGCGAAGAGAAGTTGAGAGGCCACTCGATCATATATGGCGTGGAGACGTGGCATGATAAACATGGTGAAGCATTGTGTTTTAACGTCGAAATCGTCAGCTATTTTGTACCTGTGCTTGTACTCCAGTTGTGTTGAATCGGCACACAATTCCTATAGTCTCAACATTTTGATTTCGAATTAATGACACTCGATATGATTGATGATTTACACTAATAACAAGCACCTTGGAGCATCGATCCGGGTATAAAACACATCGAATGGTCTTCCCTGCGCATGTTATTCTGCTTTCAGCCTCATGCATAGGAAGGAGTCATACAGCCGCCTGCGTATTAAGCTTGGTAATGTATGGCAGCACGGTAACGGACTACTGGAATTCCAGCCATGTGGTTTGGCAAGCGAGTAGTGATGTCTCTGAGTTCTTGTGCTAATTCGAGCGTGGTGTTGTATGCTTGAGGTGAGCACGGTCCATCCGAGATCGGCACATGTACCGGTACGTTACTCGTGCGTGCGCCCTACCAAGGATGCGCCCTACAAGTGATTAGCAATCGACGAACGACTTATAGAAGACGGCCAGTCCCTTCACACGCTCCGCGACTGGACTTGTCGTGAGCATGTCAACCACGCCTTATTACATCTCGTCGCGGTATACCTTCCGTCTCGCATAATCCTGGCCAACCTCGGACCGTCGGACACGACATGATCGTTCATGGAAGAGCATGGGTACAGGACCGGAGAGACCTGGCCTGGAGAGTAGTGCCAACCATGGACCGCGCCACAGATGGTCTTCTGTCTGCACAAAATCTACGGCTTCAGTCGGTATAGCAAACAGGATCAAGGCGGATCGAGACTCGTATCAGCATGTCGGCCGCGATAACCAATCCATCGGCCAAGATGCTCTCGTCGCGCTCCCCGGCTCGTCGAGATTGCAGACCTATTCAGAGGCAAATCCATTACCTACACTAATCAGTCCAGCATCGAAGGATATCAGCGCATTGGATGGCTTCAATCATTTTCCAAGCGCCAAGAGGGTGCCGGACAACCGGTCGACCAAGTTAGACACCAACTGCCAATGTCCTTGGTAGAATGCTTGGCTGAGGACTAGCCAATGCACTATCACCACTTCCCCGCGGATTCCTATTTCAGACTGCAGTCCATCATGTACGACTCGGTTCCAGGCGACCGACCTAAGCCTCCCAAGGATCTTCTAGAAATCATCACGGCCTGTGGCTTCTGAGCCAGCACGAATTGGTGCATTGTCCGTGTGAGCAGACGCTATGCGAATCTGTCTGACAAAGACCGCGCCCATGAAGCGTCCAATCGCGACTGACTCGAGGGCTATACAAAGCCACCGAGAACCGCATACCCGGTCCTAGCCTGGTGTTACCAACACATGATCCTGACCGAGTGTCTGGGGTATCTTGGAGTCTCAGCCAAATTAGCTGTCGATGGTTGTAGAAGGAAGGTGGGTGATCGCTTGGAGCTGGGCAAGCCTTGGTTAGGTTCCTGAAATTGAGATTGGGGAATCGAGGCATGCCATAGCAATTATCCTTATATTCCATGCATGTACACCCCGGTGTCTCTCTTCGTTCGTCTCCCTGTATCTTTCTCCTCATCTCCTTTGAGTTTTTGGCAAGACAGGCCATTTGCGTTTCCAGCAGAGCTTTGATTCGACCGGGCCTGCTTACTCTCTTTTGACACCTGCCTAGGTGCACCTCCCCTCAAGATGGGTATAATGGGACGCATCTTCTCTACTGAAGCCAAAAAGGATTCTTCTGGGCGCGATGTCTTCGGATCGCGCACTCAGTTCATCCTGTGCGCCATGGGTGGCGCCATTGGTCTCGGAAACTTGCTGCGTTTCCCTTCCATCGCCTTCAACAACTATGGGCTTCAATTCTTCATTCCGTATCTCATCGCGCTGGTCTTCATCGCTCTGCCAGTATTGATTCTTGAGCTTGCAATCGGCACAACGTACCGCGGAGGGCCGGTTCTCGCGTGGCACAGTGTCAACAAGCGCGCAAAATCAATTGGTCTTTGTGTCGTGTTCAACGGTGTAAGCAATAGTCCATTCCCCCCATCGTTTGTCTCGTAGAGATGCTGATCAGATGCCTTGTGCCACAGTACGCAGTTGTGACTTACTACGTTCCCCTCTTGACATGGGTCATGAAATACTTCCGTCGCTCATTCCAGACGCCTCTTCCCTGGGCTGGCCAGGATCTCGGAGATTACTTCGACACCGTGATCGTCGCCAACACACCCCCGGCTTCGAAGGGCACATTCAACCCCGATGGCAGTGTGGCTTCATACACAGATTGGGTTGGCACAGGCCTGCTTGGTGAAACCGTCGGATGGTGCGTCTTCGTCTGGTTTGTCACCTGGCTGTGTGTCTTCCGTGGCGTGGGTTTGACTGGCCGCGTCATTTACGTGACCATGCTCCTGCCTCTAGTCTTGATTATCATTTTGATCGGTCGCGGAACATCGCTTCCCAATGCTGGCCGGGGCATCAAGCTCTACTTTGGCACATGGCGCTCAGACGCGTTGGCGTCGCCGGGAATCTGGCAGGGCGCTTTTGGCCAAATCTTCTTCTCCATCGGTGTCGGTTTCGGCTATTTCACCTCGTGGGCATCCTATTGCTCGGAGCACTCTAACACGGTACAAGATGCTCTCATCATCGCTGTTAGCAACTCTCTGGTCGAGGTCATCGCTGCTTTCTCCGTTTTTGGCGTCATTGGATATTTGAACATCCAGCCTGGTGAGAGGACATTCAGCAGCTTTGTCACGGGCTTCGTCACCTATCCTGAGGCGCTGGCGCAGATGCCTGGATCAGCTTTCTTCTCCGTCATCTTCTTCTTCACTTTGTTCCTCCTCGGCCTGACCTCGGCATTCTCCTTGCTCGAAGTCATGACCACGCTCATCATGGACACGAACTGGGGCCGCAAGTTCAAGAGGTGGATGGTCGTCACGGGCGTCGCCATTGTCTCGATGTTGATCTCCTTGATTTACTGCACCGAGTTCGGTCTTCAGGCTCTCGACGCCGTCGACACATATGTCAATGACGTTGCGCTCTTCTTCACCGTCTGGTGCGAGACCTTCGCTGCCACGTCCATGTACCGCTGCCGCGATGTCGCCAGTCAGACAGGTTGGGTGGGCTTCGTCGTCTACACCTTTGGCTTCGTCGCTGCTCAAGCTGTGGGCATCGGCGTAGCTCACGGCACCCAGCCAGGTATCGGTGCGGGCGTTGGCTTCGCCATCTTTTTCACCGCAGTCATTGCTGGTACCCTGCTTTCCAAGACACCTAACATCCCCGCGCCCAGGTTCTGGGGTAACAACGCCTTCCTCAGCCGCTTCTGGTGGATCGCCTTCTACCCGGGTTTCCAGCTCACTCGCGACCTTAACGTCTTTGTTGGTGTTGGCAAGAACTGGAGCATCCCATGGTTCTGGGCAGTATGCATGAAGGTACGTTTCCTCCCTGCCTTGCTTTGGCCCCATTATTGTCTATCTACACAGGAAATAAATTACATAAAGCTAACATCAAGTCTCACAGTACATCTCCGGTCCTATCCTCGCCATCGTCCTCTCCTTCGCATACCCCAACTTCACATCCAAGCACATGTTCGACCCCATTATGATCTACGGCTTCAGCATGATGCACGCCGTCGTGCCCATCGCGGTCATCGGTCTGTTGATGCCGTCGTGGTTCAACTGGATCATCCCCACCGAGAAGATCCCACTTGGCGACAAGCCTGTTGCGCCCATGGAGACGATCGATGACAGCATGACCATCACACGTGCGGTCAGTGAGGAGGGCAACACCATTGCGTACCAGGAGCCTCAGGAGATGAAGGTCAAGGCTTAGGCGCGAAACGTGTGTACGTGGACTAGAGTAAAGCAAGGCGAAGTGCAGATGATATAATACTATGTGTGTACAATCGATTAAATACATTCGTGCAAGTTCAATATCGCTTTTCATGCAAGGACCAAGAGCCGTGATGTCCGTACTCGAGACATGCGAAGAGGGTCACACGTTACAGTCGAGCAGCTCGTGAGCTCTGAACAGTTTCTGCATTGCACTCAGCCTCAGTATAATATCCATGTCCTACGTGTAAAGCATGACACGATCTGAGTTCAGTCTGTGCCTGCGGTATATTTCCGCCACTCAGCCCCACGTTGTCCATCTCTCTCTCCTCTTCCTCTCTCCCCTCGGATCGTAATTGTCAGAGACCATACACAGTGCATGCATCACAGACAAAGCTTCTGTACGCTTCCAGCCACCACTGAAGTCGGCCAGCTTTCAACGACGACGCAATTCAGCTATACTTGTACGGGACCGTGAGCCGCCGTTACCACTACGGTGCGCTCACATAGCTAATAAGCGTTTGCTGCTTCGAACCAATGGCACGGCTTGCATACAGATTTGCAGATTCATTGGTGAACATATGTGTTGATACGGCAAAGGTAGAGGGGTGAATCAAGTAGCAGTCGTTGCAACGAGTTAAGGTAGATGATTGATTGATTTAGAAGTGAGGTTGCACCTCGTAGAGGAGGTACACCCAGCGCATGGGCCATCTAGTTAGGTAATCACGTGCCTTCCCTCCACGTACGCACAGTGGTTCGATCCTCAACAATATGCTTATAGGTATATACAAGCGGCCTGCGATATACCCATCGCTGAATAGAAGATGCTGGGATGAATCCGCCAACAACGATCATCCTGCCAAAATGAAAATGTTCCGAGGTTGGTATTCTATCATGGAGTATCGCATACAAAGGCGACAGACATGTTGGGTTAACGACAATTAGCCTTGACACAGACGCGGATATAATCGAGTGCATGTAGAGTTCGATTCAAATTTCCACACTATCATCATCACCCCATGGGAAGTAAATCATATTCACATTCATCATATCCAACTCAAACAAAACGCTTGAACTTTCCCCTCATGCTACCTCTCTCACTCATCAGATCCGTCTCAAACACTCAGTAAAAAGCCACTTTGACCGTCTTCGCAGGCTGCAACACAATATCCGAATGCAGCCCGGGTAACTCCCCATTCATCCTATTCTCGACACCCTGATACCGCTGAAACAGCCGCACAAGCGTATATCCCATCTCCGTCAGCGCAAATTGCTGGCCAATACAGATCCTCGGGCCGCCGTTGAAGGGCACATATGTCCAGCTCTTTGGCGTCCAGTTTTCCCAGCGCTCGGGCACGAATTTCTCGATGGCGGGGAATTCGCTGGAGACGGGTGGGTAGAGATCTGCGCGACGCTGCATGACTAATGTTGAGTACCCGATTGGCGTGCCCTTGAGAATGCCGATGGGTTGGGTGCCGTCTTTGCCGCCGCCGACGGGGAGGGTGGTGTCTGCGAGGGCGACGCGGACGTTGAACGGGACGACGGGGTAGAGGCGGAGTGTTTCGTTCAGAATGTGCTGGAGGTATTTCATGTCCTTTAGATCTTGGTACGTCGGCACGCGCTCGAGGCCGACAGTGTCGATGATCTCTTGACGCAGCTTGGCTGTGATTTTAGGGTCCATGGAGAGGTGGTAGATGGCCCAGGAGAGGGTACAGGCAGTGGTGTCGCGGCCTGCGAGGAGGACTGAGACGAGTTGGTCGCGCAGCATTTGGCGATCCCTGGTATAGCCTGCGATGGCGTGGAGGAAAGTGTAGCCTTCGTCATGGTTGGTCTTCTTCTCTAGTTCCTCGGGGGAGAGTGCGAGGGCCTCTTCGATGAACCTATCGACGAAATCATTGATGGATTGGATAGAGTCGTAGAAGCCCATTCGCTTGCGGGGGACTAGCCAATTGAGGGGTCTAAAACATGTTAGACATTTCTTTGATGATGGATTTGTGATTGCTTACCCAACTCTGGCGATGGTGCTTTGTACGCGCTGAGCATTACCAAAAGCATCCGCAAATAATGTTTGTGGGTTCTGCAGACTGTCTACCGAGTGACCCAGCAAGAAATGTGTAGCAGCATCGAGGGTGTAGCGGAACATCATGTCGAGCGTATCGATTTCCTGGCCTTGGCCAATTTTAGACATCAAGACCTGGACATGCTCTTCGAAGATCTCGATATCGCTGAGACGGTCCTTCACGAATTGCGGTCGAATAAGCTGTCGCGAGTTGTGCCAGAGCTGTCCATCGGTGGTGAAGATGCCGTTGCCCAGGAAAGCATGCCAGTCCTTCCTGAATGCCTCTCCCTTGCCATAATCTTTGAACTGCGTCGCAAGTATCGCCTTGATGTTCTCAGGGTCGGCCGTTAAGATGACCCTTTCACCAACGCCAGCTTCGAGTGTATATCGGCCTGGGCCGGCCCATTTGGCAAACATGGCTACCCACAACTCGTACATGTTGTCCTTCATTGCGTTGGTAAGGACTTCGTATGCGAGGTCTATCCCGTATGGTAGATAGGATTTCCGCACAGGGGCGCGGGCACCCAATCGCCTGATCTGAGCATCCTTGTGGATTCTGGCTGCGAGGTTGTAGACGATGAAGAGTGCGCCGGCACCGAGAAGGAGATACGATAGTGGGATATTGGTGCCCGTCATGGCAGCGGTCGTAGGTGGTATCAGCTACTGTGGTAGAGATTAGCACTGCATGTGTAGCAAAAGATCACATAAGTACCACGCTGACGGCGCCAGTCATGTACCACAGTAGAGGGAGAGCATACTCTAGGTAATTTTCGGTCTACCAAGACGTCCGAATCACAAGCATGGCAACAGGTGAAGCGGAAGCCTTGCGATGCCGCGGCAGCTATGCGAATTCTCGCCAATCCTGTGCGATTCATTGCATCGCACAGTTGGGCGACCCGCAATATTGGGGTGCGCTGTGTCGAGCTGCGTAATCAGGCTTCTTCATGTGCACGCAATATGGCACCTCGGTATGACCAAGGGGGGCACCAGTGGCCCATGCCTTCCTATATTTGACGTAGCATGGCAGGCTAAGGCCTCGCGTAGGATGTGGTGCGGCAGTGCTATTTGATGTGCATGGCAGAGCGGGGAAGGTCATTGATGATGTCGAACGGATGATCAGGAGGATCGAACTCTCCGGAAGTCTATGTTGCCGAAAGCCGACACGGATGGCATGTGGTCGGCATCGTCCGAACAACAAAGTCTACAACACCACTTACAACGTTGCTGCTGCAAAATATCGAGGAGCAATTTCGTGTTGCGATGAGGTCGAGTCTATCCTTGCTCGCGATGATGGGTGTCGCCATAAAGCCCGACACAACCTGAACAGCTTATCCGCAAATCGCGCTTCGCAAGATACCAGGGTGCAAAATTATACTTGTGGAGGTGTGATCTGGCATGAGTATCGTCTGTCCAAGTCGGCAGTACTGGTCGCGGACGTGCGAAGATACAGGGATGCCGGTACGAGCGCCTATTCCTGCTGAATCGGGTCGAGCTATAAGTCCTACACAGGAGAACGTCGCGAAGTGAGTGGTCCCTATGTCCTACTGTCGGCTTCGGGCCTTTCATGGGCAAACAAGGACAGTTCTTTAGCTTTACAGCGGTGCCTAGCCTTTGGGAGCGTAGGCTGACACATGGTCAGCATACTTCACGACTCCTCGGCACGACTTTTCTGTTGTGTCTGCCTCCCTGTATAGTCCAACTTCGGGGGACTTTCGTCGTAGAAAGAGCACTGGCGCTCTGGGTCTAGTCGTGTATGGTAAGGCTCGTATACCATATGTAGGCTACACAGCTAGTACATGACCGTTCCCCCAACGTTAGGGCAATTGTGTCAACTCGACTTGACAACAGGTAGACGAACAACAATCGCGAGGTAATCAACCTGAACCTATTGCGATAATCTTCTTTCATCGTCGCGTAGACCTTTGAACAGAGACAGACGTCAGCTTGACAATTAGCGCATATCGATCGAGAAACGCGACAACAAAACCAGCAAACGCAAAACACAAACCAGTTCTCCACATAAACCAGTGTGTATTTTCGTACTAACAAAGATAGAAAGAACTCTAAAGACGATGAACCAAACTACAAAAAGACAAGAACAATCCAAGACAGCATCGCCATTCCTAACGACCGCCCTACCAACACATTTTGATGACCTGCATAACAACTCCCCATAAACCCCATTCCACAATTCCCCTCCCGACCTCAGGGAGCTGCTGTGTAACTACCGTGAACGTTCTGCTGTGTTACCAGAACTACGGAATTAGCAGGCTTAGACCTTTGGTGCAGCCGTCTGTAGATCGCCAGGAGAATCCAGCGACGCACCCGGCGGCTTTGGGTTGACCCTCCAGTCGAGCTCATCGATCTTCTTCCCAAACGGCGCATGCATGCTCCTGTCCCAGGCCAAGATCTTGGCTGGCAGCGGCTCTCCGTCCCTGACATCGTCGGCATTATACCTCCAAATCTTATCGACCTTGCTGTCCGGCCCAGTGATGATGCCAGCCTCGACAGCCCCAAAATAACTCTTCTCTCGCATCAATGGCTCGTTCTTGGTGCTGAACAGCATGTGCAATTCGGACTTGGAGTTCGCGGCCCGACGGGCTTGAGCAAAAGATAAGGCATAGCTCATTATGTGGGCTGTCTTTGGGTTCGCGGCCTGGTAGGCGCCCAACTCGTCAAAGGCTTTCGAGCCACGGTATGTGTCATCCCAGTCTTTCAAGTAGCCAACGTCGTTTTCCTCGGCCGCGGCTTTTTTGAAGTTCTTGCGCGTATTGAAAGCGGAGAGAGCTAATTGACACAAGGACATTAGCCATATGACTTTGATGATTTCGATAGCAAAGGAGAAGAAAAAGGAAAGAAGAGGTGCGAATTTCCAAGAGCATATAGGAGGACTTACCTGAACCTGAATACATCAAGTATCCGCCAGAGGCCGGTGGGGGTTGGCAATCGACTTCTGCATCGAGAAATTTGTTCTATTAAAACAGGGCATATTAATTACAAGGAAATAAACAAAATTCGTAAGATGGTCATATACGTACCCATGTCGACAGCTCAGGTTCTTGGTTCATTCCAAGCGGCGGTGGACCGTTATATCTTTCGGGAACAGGCATCAAAGGAACATCGTCGGCTGCTCCAACGCCACCAGTGGTAGCATCTTTGTCGTTGGGGTTCTTCTTTTTTCTGTCTTTAATGGCCTGTAGTTTATCGTCAAGCTTCTTCCTGAGGCCCTTGAACACGCGCTTTTCGATTTCATGGTAGACCGGCGCCGTGCCAGCGGCATTGGTAGTGGAAATTTCTGATGAGTGACGGATTAGCAATCATGTTTGGAATGGTATCTTGATGTGATAACTTACCAGATCCAGGTATATCGATCGCTCGGCCATACGTTAGCGAGGCAAAGTTGCTGAGCAGTGCAGCCGCGACGAAAAGCGATTTGAGCTGCATCTTGAACAGATGAAGAAATTTCCTTAAAGTTGAGAACTGCGAGAAAAGTCTTTGAGATGGAACGAAGTCTACTTCGATGGATAAGAGAACGTAGAGAAGCCTGTCTATGTGCAGAAAAGAGATGTGTTACTGAGAAGAAATGCTAGGAAATAAATGGAAGAGAGTGAGGGAAGTGGTTGTCTGGTTCATCTCTACTGCTTGACGTCGAGTACTTATACATTTCATAACACTGTATATCGTGTTAGTTGACTTCGAAGAATCCTTCAACTCGAAATAGAGCCTCGTCTGCCTCGCCGCGTGAAGGATGAGGTTCTCAAACACAGGTGCATAAAATTGGTCCAGACGACCGGATACATCACGTTCCATCGTTTTTGAGCCAATTTGAGATACAGTCATCTCGACCAGATGGCGGTGTTGCTGGGCTGTGAATTCGAAATTCCTTGGCATGTCATTGCAATAATCTTGGCAGTGGAGAACAGGTTCGAAGGAACAATAGCCATGGTCTTGTCGTCCAATAGATGCCTTTCAAATTGTTACAGGTGTGTTAAGCGATCTGACAAGAGGAAGCGCCGTTCTGTAGACCTCGAAACATCTCACCAGGCACGTGCATCTGCAAGGCTGCGGCTAAATTAAGGTTGGCGCGTCGCACAGGGCAGTTACCCCGTGTCTTACATTGCTACTAACTGTGGCTCTTTGCTACCATCTCTACTGTGTCACTCTCACATCTAGTCCACTGCCAGGTTTTGGCACACGACGTTCGTTGTACGTCTTACACTCAATCGCGGAACTGTCATCTTCATCGAATTTCTGTTTCTTCACCCTTGCACATCAGATCCATTCCTCCTGTCTGTCCCGTCGAAATGGGCTGCGCGTGCTCCTCCGTCCCATTATTACGCCCAAAGTCCACCAACAACGAACCTCGTTCCAAGGAAGCGGTCAAATCAAACCCAGCGACGTTAGATCAAACTTTCAATCTGTTCCCAAGACTCCCCTACGAGTAAGATATATCCTATCCTCAACAAGCAGCAAACATGACACTAATTGTGGTACCATTTCAGGCTTCGACGGCAGATATGGATTGAGTGTCTATTGCCGGAGAGTCCGCGAGTGTTCGCTCTAGAACTCGACATCACTCTTACGGACGAGGACAACGATACCGACATGCGGATGCGGCCTACAGATGTCAAATTTGCTCCTGCGAGACCACTTAACGACAGAAACGAACTACACGACCTCATCACTGCCACTGATGCAAGTCGAAGGATTGGTTCAACTTGCCGAGAAGCTAGAGACGCCACAATCTTCACTTTACCAGACGTATTCGAGATCAAGGCCAATACGCGGTGGGCGGCATATTCACAAAAACCACACATATCGACGGGACTTTTCCGATTTGACGCAAGGCGCGACATAATCGGGATAGTCGGAAGCTATAGCGAGCGCCTAAAGTTTGTTCGAACATGGACACGACGAGGCCACATGCTTCCGAATGCCCAAACCATTCGACATCTAGCCGTCGACACAAGTATGACTGAAGATGAACGCATTTCGGACTTCTGGCTGGACTGCAGTTGTGGAAAACCAGACTGTGGCAATTGTTCCCGAGACCCGTTGCTAGCGTTTTTGAGATTGTTTCCGAACCTGAAGTCGTTCCACATTTTGCAATACTCGAACGATTTCGTTGCAGAAGAGCGAGGATATCTCACGGTGGATGTGGAACCAGTGGGCCTATGCGGTTGTGAAAATGACGGAAAGGGGACCAAGCATGACTGGCCTATCGTTAAGGGCATGCCTGATGACTCCTATTTTGTCTCTTACACAGAAGATGGTGGCTGCTCGTATCCGGAGCTACCACGACTCGCACATGATAGAAATCCATATCCAAGGCATTCTCGATGGCCATATTATGACGCGCTGAAAGACCTTGACATAAGGATACTCAGGCGCGTTAACCTAAGCAAAGCATAATCAATATCAGCCTCATCTCAGATCCCAAATGATCTTCCATTCAAGATATTTTTTCATGTCAATGAAATCGCAAGCCTTCGCAGAGCTTCCATTGCACTGTTTCACGGCAAGACAACCCGATTGCCAAGTTGAGAGACTCCAGAACAACCTGTAGAATTAGGTTTCGTGCTCTAGTCTTTCTTTTTTTCGGAATTTTAATTGCAAGGTGCACGTGCAAGTCAGCACTACCTTAGGTACAGATCTGTCAGCATGCACAGTATTCCCGCGCGCTTCCAGCCAGTCTCACAATACCTGAAACGCGGATTAATCCGGATGATGACATCCCAGGTACGCCTTTCTAAATCCCGACTTCGCTGGGCATAATAAAACAACAACGCCAAGAACGTCCGCGCATCCTTCCGAGCCTCGAGAACAATATCGCCATGCTCGAAGACTACCGAACTCGAAGGCTTCGCCAAGAGTGAACGATGTTTCAAGGTGCTTTTTAATATTATGTTTCAATCTCAGACTGCACAGCCCTTCTCGAGAGTAAGCCACTATTTACTACTACGCCAAGTGATATGGAGACTTGAAAGAGGCATCATCAAATTCACGGTATGTATATAAGAGCTTCTTCGGCAGAGTTTAGTAGGACAGAACAACACGATCACAACATCAACAACTTTGCAGCATTCAGTCTCGCATTTTCTTATTTCCTTTCCGCAATCTTTTGCTTCTCATTTTCACTTCGGGATCATCTGCCTCTCATTTATATCTCGCAATCTTTTGCCTACACTCCGTCCATTCTTTTCTATCCCGACTTAACCTCAATCAAACTTTCTTCTTATCCAGCGATTCATCATGGCCTTCGCAGCTGCTATGGGCGTCGATTTCGCCATCTCGGGTATCACCATGGCTGCTGCTCTAGCACCCGTTGGGGACAAGCCAGTAGCCCGTATAGGCATCGGTTCTACGGCGCTTGGTGCAAAGGAGGATGCTCGTACCAATGGCGTCACGCCGAATCTTTACTTGTACGATGTTCATGGCAAAAGGTTTGCAAAGCACGGTATGTTCTCATCGGCTCAACAATGCATCTCGTGGCAACCAGGGCTGACTTGGAGGTGCGTACAGAATCGGGGGATCTCATCGAAGACGGTGTGAACGAGCAAAAGGACTTCATTATTCTAGATGGAGCAGAAAAGACGGCCGAGCCAGAGTACCTTACCATCCAGGCCAGGTCTAACGATGCTACCTGCGTCACTTGTACGCTACCTCCTCTACGCACAATCATTAGAACCAATGGTCTGACTTTTTAGATGTGACGGTGACAGGTGCTGCGCCCGGTTCCCAGCGAACCTGGCATGCCGGCTACGTGAAAACCTGCTCGGAGCAAGGCGGTGGAGGTTTCTGGTATCCTTCGCCCAACAAGGTGCCTAGCACGAATTTCCGACCAGGATGCGTATGGCTCAGCAACGACGACCGCTTCATGCAAGCCATTTCTGTGCACCTCTCGAGCTTTGGCTTCCCCGAGGAAGGCCAGGCTGCGCAAACCGCAAAGCAGTTCCAAGACTATCCCCAGACGCTCTGTCAGGCTCCGGGCCGAATGTCTCTATACAAAACCTTTGACGGCGAGCAACCAGAGTGCATTCCGTACTACAATGACGAAAAGGCGCTGAAGAAGTTCGAGGAGGCCGATGCAAACGAGGACAAAGGCATAAACGAAGGCTTCGATAAAGACTTCCAGGCTGTGGTAGACGGACACACACTGCCACCGCGAAAGTTCTTCTTCAAGCCCAACCGCAAAGCCAAGTCCTTCGAGCGCACCTGCGACTACTCCAAGCACAAGTTATTCAAGCAAGAGATGCAGCCCGGCAAAACACCCGTGACAGACACGCCCCTAGCCCGCATTCAGAAAAAAGAAGCAGACAGGAAGAAAGAAGAGGAAGCAGCGGAAGAAAAAGCCCGCAAAGATCTCGAAGACCAACTCAACGAAGCAGGCCAGAATCCCAACGGCGCAGCACCCGGTGAAGGCAGCTTTGGCGGCGTCGCGGGCTTGATCCCAGCGGACCAGGCCGGCAAACCCGTGGATCCAGCCGAGGCAGCGAAGAATCTGGAAAAGTTCAAGGAGGAGCAAGCGAAGAATCCTAAGCCTGCGACTCCGCCCCCTACAGCCCAGCCGACTGGTGCCCCAGCTGGCGAGCCTGTCATTGACATCAAGCGCCGAGGCAAGCGCTCGCTTCAGCAGGATGAAAAGGTTAAAGAGATGTTAACGAGACGCGAACAGCTCCGTGTCAAGGGGGACTACTGCGTCGATCAGTTGCGAATCAGCCACCATGCCGAGCACAGCGCACGGGAGCTTTGCGGGATGGAGCGCTCATGGGGCCCGGATTTCGTCTCGGTGGTCGAGGGCTTGTATTGCGATATGTGCGAGAGGGATCTGCATCCGCTGTGTGCGAATGAGCAGCAGAGTAACTGCTTTGATGTCGAGGAGAGGGTCTTGAGGGGGTCGGAGAGCTTGTGGCAGAGGGTTAAGAAGTATGTTAGTGTGGAGGTTTGGCGCGAGTAGAGGGTTGGGGAGTGGGGAGGGGGATATGGTGGGACTTGGGGTATGTAAGATAGTAGAGCAGCGCATAGATATATCATGTGGATTAAGATACAAAATGTTGCTAGGCCTGAATATAGAGATATGTGATGAACCCTGTCTGCGGGCCTGGAAAGAGCTTTCGACAGAAGCATATCGGAATGTCATGCTTGTGGAGAAGGCGTTCAGGGCAGATGCGGCAGGTTAGGCGTAAAATGCTATTACTGACGCGAAGTGTGAGTTTCGGGACGAGGTACAAGTCCGCATGTAAAGGCTAAGCGCTTCCCAACGGAACGCCGGAAGCTTTGGTGTGTCGGATGATGGGCAGATGGGCAGTAAGACGGACACATATGACGTTGATTTATGCATGCGAGATGGGTAGGTTAGTAGGGTTTGTGGTGGCGGATGTCATGACGTACGCTGCGGCGGCGAGGTGTGGTGTTTTACTCGATAATATCGAGCAACCGTTATTCGAGAGCAACACATACGGAGTCGAACGTAATGGAGCCATCGTCCTCAGGGTCAAGGACATGCCCCAGAAACTGAAAATATGAGTAGTAAATATGCTTTCGTTCATTCGGTGTATGTGCTATGTAAATACGCTAATGTAAATGCCCAACTATATACCCAAAACGCCATCTATGCTGCGACGTGTGCTGAAATGCCGTTGCTGAAGAGATACACATGCAAGAACTCATAGAGGAGACATTAAATCTAGTTGCTCGCCTTCCTCGGCTCAAGCAACAACTTCCCACTTGGGCCCGACTTCTCCAAAAACCCATCTTCGCGCGAGAAAATATGCTGCCCACGCAGCCACGTCTCTTTGACAACACCCTTCAGCGTCTTGTTCTGGTACGGCGAGATCTTGTTCCTGAAAAGCATTGTTGATGGCTCGACCTATCATTCAGTTAGCACCTCATCTCTTCACTCATCGAATGGTAAAAACTCACCAAGAACTCAGCAGAATCGTCAAAGACCACAATATCCGCATCGAACCCCACTCCGAGGTCTCCCTTACTCTTCTCCAAGCCAATCTGCTTGGCCGTGTTTTTACAGCACCACCTCACAATCTCTTCAATGCTAAAGTTCTCATCGCGCTTCGTGCCTTCAGTCCAGAGAATAGGTAGTCCGAGACCAACGCTCGAAATGCCGCCCCACGCGCCGAAGAAATCGCCCTTCTCCTCTGCATGTTCCATCTCGCCCTCTGAGCTCTCGCACGAGTCACAATCTTTGCTGTGCCCAGCTTTGCGTTTTGACTCTTTCGTTGGCGCGAGGTGAGGTGGGAGGAGCTTGATGTCGGGTGTGCAAGGCGAGTGGTCCGATACAACTGTTTGGATGACGCCATCAGCCTGGTCTTGGAGGAGCTCAGCCCACAGCCCATCCTGGTTCGACTGAGATCGGATGGGTGGGCAGCACTTGTGTCGGGTGTCGCCTTCTTGGATGCCTTCGGCAGCGAGGGCGAGGTAGTGGAAACATGTCTCAGCAGTGATCTTGACGCCTTTTGCGCGGGCTTCACGGAGCATAGGAATAGCCTCGACGGCGGAGAGGTGGACGATGTGGAGTTGGAGTTCGGGGGCGAGGTGGGCGAGTGAGAGGATCTCGGCTACAGCACAGGTCTCGAACTGAGGCGGGCGGGATAGAAGGAAGGTATCGTAGGATGTCAGGGGTCCTTTGGGTGCCATGGGTGGGTTGGAGCGTTGGATGTCGTCGCCGACTGAGTCGTTGATGGGTGGGATCATCTCTGCGTGGAACATGAGTGTTGTTGTGGCGTCTTTGAGTTCGGTAAGGGCCTTCTCGATGTCGATGGATGAAATGCATGGGAATTCCTCAACCTGTTTGTTATTAGTCACGTGCTGCTGAGGTACAATAGAAATTACTCACTCCACTGTCGCACAAAAAGCCCTTG
Source organism: Phaeosphaeria sp. A1 3.1a (assembly GCA_003501895.1). NCBI lineage: Eukaryota > Fungi > Ascomycota > Dothideomycetes > Pleosporales > Phaeosphaeriaceae > Phaeosphaeria > Phaeosphaeria sp. A1 3.1a. Next base: position 84,933 of record QVXC01000086.1, read on the forward strand.
AAACCTCGTACGCCTTCTTTGACCAGAGCCTTGAGCTCGCCAGCGTTGCCAGGGATGACACCGCCGTAGAAGCCGACGTCAACCCAGCACTTGCCCTTGGCGGCATCGAGCTTGATGTGCAAGTTCTCTACAGTAGTAGTGGGAGGAATCGCGTTCAATGGCATGTCAATAACAGTAGTGACACCGCCAAAGGCAGCAGCCCTGGTACCCGTCCAGAATCCTTCCCACTCAGTCCGGCCCGGCTCATTGAGATGTACATGGGCATCAACGAGACCAGGAAGGAGAATGTGAGGAGAGTAGTCTGTATAGAATGTACCTTCTGGGAAGTCTGTAGGAGGCAGAACAGAGTGAAAAATGGAGGTGATTTTGCCAGTGTTGTTCGAGACGACGATGGTAGCTTCAGTGATCTTGCCATCCACAACAGCCCTTGAGGACGCAAGAACGCTAATTGGGTGTAGCGGCTGGCTGTGTGGCATTGGTGGTGGGGTCGTTGCGTGAGGAGCCATTATTCGTATCGTACAGAGAGGTCGACTCAGAGATGGTTTGAAAGAAGTAAAGAATGTTCTGGCTGTTGGCTAGGCCACTCCAGGAAACGGTGAGCTATATACAGACGCCCGGTCTCGGCAACGCGGGGAAGGTGGTGTGGTCGTTTGTGGGCGTCTTCGGGTGAGACAGAGATAAGCCTAGATAAGGTGGGTATGTTGTTGCGCGTTACAAGATGTCAAAGAACGCAGCGAGTTATGGTAGGACAGTGTCTTGACGCCTTGCGAAGAATGGATCTTGTACGACAAAGAAACGTTGGTCCCTGAATTTGAGAAACGCCTCAATCTGGGGTACCGCGGGTCCTTATCAATACACTGATGGAGTACCCAGATCTTCGACATCGCCCCAGGTTAGGCTTGAGCCGAGCAGCCAGGGGCCGGCAGTACATCGGCTGGAGAAGCCCGAAAGCATTACTCGATGGAATCTGGTAGTGCGAGGGATTATGTGAGGTTATCGAGACTATCTTAGCTCCCCGTCTCGAACCTGTTCCCGTTGAGCTAACATCGGCGACAACGTGACGCCTCATTTGAAGCATGTCTTGCAACACTTCCGAAGAAGGAAGTGTCCCTATTTGCAGATGATGGCTTCCTGACTTCGAAGAGAACGATCGCCTCCTCAAGCTTCACCAGTACAATACTGCAGCTCAACATTTTCTTTCGTGTTCAAGACGGGAAGGCCGTGAATGTGGGTATTGACAAAGAGGGCCGTGCTCATGCACTGATAAGCATGGCATCGTATCGCCAGACCCTGGCCGATCGTTGAACTAGCGCAGGTTCAACGGCTGGAGCGTCATGCCCCGATTTAAAGTCAATCCGCCGCCCCAGGTTCTTAATATTCTAGCCAGGACCAGATGTTGTTTTTGCTAACATGGCAGATTTCTCGAAGTATTGACCAAGGCGTCGACAAAGACTTGTTCGATCAAGTCGGTGTACAAGCTCGGCGGCGAGTTCGGCCAATCTCGAGGATTCGGAGAGGTCGCCGACAATGCCGGCGAGGCTAGGGAGCTGTCAGCCAGCGTATGTCTGAACACGCCTGCTCAATTACTCGAGAGATTCGGTTGCTATCGAGTAAGAAAAACTAAGGGTCTGTCTGCCACACAGCTAGCCTCGTTATCCAGACCTTATCAGCTTCGGAGACGACCGGAGACGCCAAATGCAGCCCAGAACCCTTGCTTTTCTTTGTGCTACGTATATTGTTGATTCGGCTGTCCGCAGGGTCGCTGTATTGGACATTCTCTTGACACTCTCCTGCTCGACAGTCAAAAACCTCAAACGTTGTGCCAACGAATTTGAAGAGCCGGATACCAGAAAGAACGTCGGACTTCGCCGCTCATTCGACATTGACCTTAGTCTTCGGAAAAGTGTGGGTGTAAGCGGCGGACTGACCACCGGTGCAGGCCCTGCTTTCGATCGAGTAATGGAAACCCAGAGTAGCGCGCCAGAGGTGCGACAACCGGACAACAACGATTTCTTCAGCCGGTCATGACATGAGCTACCAGCACGTTCTGGAGCCTAGAAAGTGCCGTGAGCATGCGCATTGGCTGGATGTACAGCTCAAACACGTGGGCAGCATCCACGACGCTTTGCTCAGCAGAATGACCTCGTAAAGAGATTTCTCTTACGTTAGTATGTCAAACTTACTGCTGAGATACTGCGAGGTGCTCCCGTTGCGCATGGCGGTGACGACGCACCCGACGACCCGCCAGAATTTACGAATACCGCCCACGGAGCACCAATGAATGAGGATCTGTGGCTTCTTTGTTCTGCATGACGAGCATCGACCATGAGCTTTGGTACTCGCTGTCATGTCGAGTCAGGCTCTGTTCTCATAGATCTGGGCCTCTGACCCTCAAGCGAAACGTAAGCATACGGCTAGCCAACGTTGACAGCGATCCGTTGGGAGATCTTCACCTTAGCACGACTCGGAAGTGGAAGGTCTTTACAATAGGCGGTGGGGTATCGTGCATGTGATGCTTCGTGGTCGACTCTAGATCGAGGTCAACAATTTGGAAGCTGAAATATCTCAAGACATTTTTGTCCACATGGCATATGACTGGATAACATGAATGGCAGGGACAAAAGTGAGCGATGTTTGAAAATTAACCTGCGATTCGTTGACCTTCGCATATCAGTATTGCAGCTGGAATCGATTGATTATCTCATTAATGTCAGTATATGTCCATCATCTCCCATGATGTTGCGAGTCGCAAATTGTGCGTAGGAGCACTAGAAGTAGCTGTTCAGGGACTTCTGCTTCTTTTGGGTGGATGAGTTTCCTTTGGAAACCTTTGCGGCTGCCATCATCTTGAAATTGGTGTAAAGGCTCGCTTGAAGTCCATACTCTGAAGCCGTCTGCTTGTAGAGGTCGAGATAAGTGAACGCATCTGACTTGTAGTATATGGTCCGTCCAGAAGTCAACAGGCCCATCGTCTCTAGTTCTTGGAGAACGCGCAGCACATCGTCTTCGTCCCTGAAGTCCTATCGTTCTGTCAACGTGTACACACCACGATGATTTACGAATGGGAATATACCTTGGTGTAGACGCAGATCAGTCGATCGTGTGGTTTGCCTTCGTCTGGAGCGACCTTGACTATAGGCCCCAGCCGATCGTTGATCACACCCTCAACAACCTTTTTCCAGACACCAGTCACTTCCTCCAGTTTTGGGAACAACATCCACTAATTCCATGATTAGCATCCTCTCAGCCACAGTTCAGGCTTTTGGATAGTGGAAGTGGAGCCCACCTTTCCTGACAAGATACCGCACTCAACAGCGAGGTCACCAATGCGCTGCTGCAAAGCTTTACTCTCACCATTCAATGATTTGGTGAGCGCTGCTTTCGGTCCGTGCAGATGTTTGCTTTGCAGTTGTTGGCGAGCTTGAAGAGAGTGACCAAGCAGCTCAGATCCACGAGTTCTGAACTCATCAACGCGGTGAGACACGACTTTGTTCTTGTCGCGGACATCGAAATGGGGATTGTGGGCCCAGATCCAGGCACAAGTGAACACAGACGTAGACAAGGGTGGAAGGCGTCTGACAAAGTCATCGACTGATTCACCTAGCTGCCAGGCATCCGCAGACCCTTGACCGGGATTGAATAAGACTTTGGTTGGTGACGGCGATCGCTTGCGTGGTTCTTGTCTGGCGAGCCGTTCCTTTTCCACGGCTTTTCGATCGCGCAAGAAGTCAGAAGTGTTGTGGTTCATCGGATCTTTTGGTGCTGCCGCTTCCTTGGCAACACTGGCATCGTATCCTGGGTCCAACTCCATGGCAGACATTTTCTTGGTCTTCGAAGGGAGTCTTGATGGTGCCAATGTAACGTTGAGATCCGCTTTCAGTATTGACCAGAATCGTTTAGGTTTGAAGCTCGCGCAAAGTGACTTCAGATGATTCTGATCTCCCTCGTCACCTTGTTAACGTCAGTGGTGTCAATGTGATCTATACCGTGAGCAGGCATCAAGATGGTCAGCTTGCGGTGACAGCCTGCCCACGCATTGGCCGTGTAACCATGGCTTACCATAGAAGCTGGAATCATCCGAAATCCAGCCTTCCCCAGACACCATGTCCTCCTCCACCATCCTGCGAGTTGCGAAATGTGATCAAGGGCATGCCCTGCGAAAGTGTGAGAGGAAGTAACACAAGATGATGTGATTGTGGTATGACGCCAGAAGGAGTACATGGGGGAAGTAACGAGAACCTGATCGCTGATTGGCTGAGGGCTGCAGGGATTATACCCATTTACGCGAAATGGACGCCGAGCCTGCACGCGACGCGTCTCCCCAGCTTCCGAGTCCTTGATACACAGAATTAAACACTCGAATTCATGCAGGACAGCACCATAGAAGAGAAGGAGACTGCGAGCATGCCACATTCAATAACGCCCGAGTCTACCCAAGGAGAAGAGTCGTCCCGCACCGTATCGCAAATGGACACCATCAAATCCGAACCAGAAACCCAGGACGTCGCCATGGACGATGTTGCAGGACCTGCGACAGAGGAGAAGCAAAAGGTCAACCTAGAAGAGCTGTTTGATGATGAGGACTCGGACGAAGAATTTGCATCCAGCGCGCCAGCGGTCAAGTCAGAAGAGGAGTCCTCACAACCAGCACCAATGTACATACAGACGCAGTCCCCCCATGTCTGTGCAAGCACTGACATTACCATAGCAAGATATCGTCCAAGTCCTCCTTCTCAGATCCAGAGATAATGCGCGCCTTTTACCAGCGCCTCTTCCCCTTCCGCCCCCTCTTCCAGTGGCTGAACCACTCCCCCGCACCCACGCCCGCCTTCGCCCACCGCGAGTTTGCCTTCACACTACCGAACGACGCCTACCTGCGATACCAGTCGTTCCCAACAGCCGATTTACTCCGCAAGCAATGTATACAAATGCTACCTTCCCGTTTCGAAATCGGCCCTCAATACAGCACAAACCCCAGAGACCGCAAGACGGTACGGAAAGCAAGCGCCTTCCGTCCCATCATGAAGGAGCTGGTCTTCGATATCGATATGACAGATTACGACGACATTCGAACATGTTGCACTGGCGCAAACATCTGCCACAAGTGCTGGGGCTTCATCACAATGGCCATCAAAACGATTGACATTGCACTACGCGAGGACTTCGGCTTCAAGCACATTCTCTGGGTATACTCCGGTCGACGAGGAGCCCACGCCTGGGTCTGCGACAAGCGCGCCCGCGAAATGGACGATCAGCGACGACGAAGTATAGCAGGATATCTCGAGCTACTCAAAGGAGGCGACAAGGGCGGCAAGAGAGTCAACCCAAGACGTCCGCTCCATCCCCACGTCGAGCGCAGCCTCAACATCCTCAAAGAACACTTCCAGACCTCCATTCTCGCCGACCAAGATCCCTGGGCCTCAGACGAGAAAGCCGCCCATCTCCTCGACCTCATCCCCGACCCCACACTCCGCGCCGCCCTGCAAAAGAAATGGGACTCCGCGCCCTCCCGCCCTAGTGCATCCAAGTGGGCCGACATCGACACGCTCGCAAAGTCCGGCGCACTATCCAAGTCCCCCCGCGAACTCCAAGAAGCAAAACAAGACATCGTCCTCGAATACACATATCCCCGTCTCGACGCCGAGGTCTCGAAGAAACTCAACCATTTGCTCAAGTCGCCGTTCGTCATCCACCCGGGCACAGGACGCGTCTGTGTCCCCATCGACACGCGCACAGTCGAGGACTTTGATCCGCTCGCCGTACCGACTGTCACGCAGCTGCTTAGCGAGATTGACGAGTGGGACGGTGACGACAGCGAGAAGAAGATGCAGGATTGGGAGAAGACGAGCTTGAAACCGTATGTGGATTACTTCAGGCGGTTTGTGGCGGGGTTGATGGATGAGGATCGGCCGGCGGTGAAGAGGGAACGAGAGGAGGGGGTGGATGCTATGGAGTTTTGATGTGGATTGTTGTCACTACACCCAGGGCACGATAGCATGAACTGCAATGCCTAATGGTTGATCTGAACATGAGTGGAAAGCCCACGCTTGCATTTCGCTTTTGCTTTTCGCAATGCTAATTATACATAATCCCATGCACACCCCACATCTCACGTGCATCTAAGCCTTCGACCTCTTCTCCTTATCCGACTGAGTCTGCGTAATGTTGAGGCCCAGACCATTCGAGTCGAGATAGACCTTGTTTGCAGAGTTCTGCAGAATCTGCGCAATGTTCCTTGCGTTCTCAAACTCTCTCAGATCAACGTACGACCTGCTCTTCTTGATGGCGTCACCAATCAGCTCGGCGGAGCGAGCCTCACCCTGTGCGCGGACGACGGTGGCTTGCTTCTCTTGGCGGGCCTTGTCGACGACGAAGGCGGCGCGCTGGGCTTCTTGCTGGGCGACTTGTTTGGCTTCGACGGCGGCGGTGAACTCGGGGGAGAAGGCCAGGTGCTGGAGTCGTGTGTTAGAATAGTATCAAGTATGGTTTTGGGGACATGGCTTACGGTCAGGGAGACGTCGTCAAGCATGATGTTGAACCTTGCCGCTCTCCTCACGAGGTTGTCCCGCACGAGCCGAGAAACGTTCTCTCGCTGTGTGATCAGCTGGCTAGCATTGAACTGCGCCACCACGCTCTTGAGCACCTCGTTGACTATCGATGGCAGCACCCTCTCGTCGTAATCGGTTCCGAGCGTCCTGTAGATTTGGGGGAGGGCATCGACCCGCGGTCTTGACAGCACACGGCAGGTGATGTTGACCATCTGCAGGTCCTTGGTGCCGGTGAGGGAGGCGACGTTGCGCGGGCGGGCGCGGACATCGTATGTGATGGGTGTCTCGAACCATGGGATACGAAAATGTGTGCCTTCGCTGTAGATTTCCTTCTGCACGCCGCCGAGCCTGGTGTACTTGATCGCGCGGTGACCACCGTCGACTGTGCTGTTGTCAGAAATGTCCCGACGGAAGCCGCCCTTTCAGGCTTCAAAGCAGTGCATCTACAATATACGCACCGTTGAAGAGCGCATTGTTGGCTACCCAGATACCTCCACCTAGCAAGACCAGTCCGCCCATGCCACCAAGTAGGCCCTTTGGACCGCCGCCTCCACTACCGCCCATGCGTTGAGTCCGTCGTGTCAGTTCATTCTGTAGGCGAGCCCACGCTTCCTTGGGGTCCGGAGCAGACATTGCGGCAAGGACGGATTTGTTGTTGACGCGGGGTTGCGAGCTGCGTGGGTAGGCGGCAACAGTTGACGATGGCAGATGGTTGATGATCGCAAGAAAATGGTGGGCCAATCAGAGCGGGTCAGAAATTGCCCTAGGTACGAAGGTGCACCGCTGCAGCCATCCACCATCCTACAGAATCTCATGTGCACAAGGCTCACCTAGGAGTGCTATATGTACGTGTAAACTGTACAGTATCCTCTTCATAATTATATATGACACTACAGGACTATACAAATATAAAGTGTTTTGTTACGGTGTGGCAAAGGTCGACCTCGACGAGCTACCAGCTTCCCTTGCTGCTTCCACCCCAGTCAAACCTGGAGGGAGTCCGTGGTGCATTCTTTACATATTTCCGGGATGATGCGACAGAATGCTTCAGCATCCCATGTGTTTCATTCTGCGCTCTGAGATTCTTCAGACAATGGCTGCAGACAACTGTTGCATCATGCCGCGGCGCACGGTCCGGCCAATCAACTTCCTACTCTATTGAGCTCTTAAGCACAGCTGTCCATAAGCTCCAACATATTTCCCAGTCATTTCATAAGTGCCCGTATGGTGGCATCTTCTTTTCTCCCGTCACTGTTGTTCTGAGATACCCCTTTTCCTCTCTTTCAAGGCTCGCAGCACCTTTGCGATTGCTGGATTCTTTGTGCGACGCTGTTGCAGCTGTCCGATAACGCTTGGTACGTCTTCTGTCTCTCATAACTTCACCCAGACGCTGACCTTGATTTCTGAAGTGGAATAGACGTCGCATCCTGATAGAGCCGTGCTCAGCACAGTTACCGCTTCGAATACCCCACCGTCGTTGCGCAATTGCGCCGCCTTGTCGCCATGTACATTACCTCGAGAACCCTCCGCAGCGCTGCATGGTCGACCCTTGCATTCTCCGCTGCCCGTGCTTCCTACGTGATAGACAACCTCAGCTTTGGTCAGAAAGCGGGCACCTACATATCGCCCGATCTACGAACCATCCCTCACTGGGTCGTCCAGGGGAACGAAGATTACATCCCCCAGATCCTGTCCGACAGGGTCATCCTCACACCACCATACCCAGGCAATAAGCGTGGTTCATTATGGACGTCAGACCCGATGCACCACGATGGCGACTGGACAGCCGAGCTGGACTTCAGGGCCACCGGCATGGACAGAGGGGCGGGCAACCTGCAATTCTGGTATGTCAAGGAGTCGCAAGCACGCGAGACGCCCAACAGCCTATACACTTCACCCAAGTTCGACGGTATGGTGCTTGTAATCGACCAGTACGAGGGGCACGGCGGATCGGTGCGGGGCTTCCTGAACGACGGATCGATTGACATCAAGTCGCATCCTGACCCAGACACGCTTGCCTTTGGAAAGTGCGACTACGCATACAGGAACCGTGGTGTCTTGAGCTCTCTCAAGCTTCACCACGCAGATGGCTTTCTTGAGGTGTTGATTGACGGCGAGTCGTGCTTCAAGACCGACAAGGTACGTCTTACACTCGACAGCTCCGGAACACTTACTGACCATCATCCAGGTCAGCCTCCCTGAAGGCTACTACTTTGGTATTTCCGCCTCCTCTGCCGAGAACCCCGACTCCTTCGAAGTCCACAAATTCGTCGTGTCCACCACAAACACCTACACGCGCGAAGAGCCCAACAAGCAATTCGCACGCCCCGACTGGCACCAGCAACAAGCCGACATGGCCAACCAAATGGTTCACAACCAACAGACGCACAAGCAGCAACAACGCCAAAAAGACCACACCGACATCCCTCAGATGCTCGAAGACGTCCTAGCAGGCAGCCTCCGCAGCCAACAGGACCAGTTCGCCGACCTGCACAACCGCATCCAAATCATCAACAACCGTGTCGGCGAGATCTACGAAATGGTAGAGAACATGATCCGCGTCAACGACGAGCGCTACAACAACATCATGAACCGCGTCGTGCCCATCGACGACCGCTCCGCCGCCACCATCCGCAACGTAGAGAAGGTCGAGCGCACGACCATGTCTATCCTCCGGGATCTGGAAAGCAAGGACTTCAAGGACATGATGAAGCAGATTCACTGGGCGCTCGAGCAGAATCAGGAAGGCCTGAGTAGGAGTCTGCCTGCGGCGATGGGCGTCGTGTATGGTTCCCATAAGCCGAGCCTCGTGAGCTTTTTGTTCATTGCGGTCGCGGTGCAGATTATGGTCACGGGCGCATATCTGGTGTATAAGAAGAGGAGGAATGGGGCGCCGAAGAAGTACCTGTAGATGGTCTGAGTTATGGGTTGACGGGGATGGTTGTAGAGTTTCTGAGCACGGTTGCGAGGGTGCTTGTATCATACTATGATGTTTTGTGCATTTTGTGGCGTTCAAATATGGTTGGGTTGGATGTGCTTTTGGAGAGCTATGGGATTGATGGTGGTAACGACTATGAATACAGTGTTTTCACATGATCACATCTACGATGCGCGTTGTAGGGAATATTTGGCTTTCTGTTGCACCTTGCCACATGCGTGAGTTTCGCGCACCATTTGAAATCAGAATGGCGCGTGGCAAAGTACCGGATTTGCAAGCATCACATTCTTCACGATCACGACACCAGAGTGCGAAAAAACTGTTGTGAAGTCTTTGACAGGTTTCCATTGATAGCTCAGGTGTCCAATAGATCCTTCGACCCATAAATCCACCCTTCCTGCCATTCATCCATGATTCGTTTCCTTCATGTCGTAATCCCCCTCATCGTTCCGAAGTCGCTTATTTGGCCTCGTCGAAAACGTAGGTGAGATGGCAGCGGCCGCAGTACTGGCGGTTGTGCATGGCAGCCATGAAGACACCAGCACCGCACTCGGGCTGCGGGCACTCGCGCCTCAAGCGCTCGATCTTGCCGTCGCCGTCGACCTTGTAGTACTTGAGCACAGCTAGCTTGGTCTTCTTGCGCTTGTGCTTGATCTTCTTGGGGGTGGTGTACACCTTCTTCTTGCGCTTCTTGGCTCCACCACGTAGGCGGAGGACCAAGTGGAGGGTCGACTCCTTCTGGATGTTGTAGTCCGAGAGAGTGCGGCCGTCCTCGAGCTGCTTGCCGGCGAAGATGAGACGCTGCTGGTCCGGGGGAATTCTGAGAGGCGCAAAGTCAGTGACTTGTCGAATCTGAATCGTAGCCGGGCAATCATTTACCCCTCCTTGTCCTGGATCTTGGACTTCACATTGTCGATCGTGTCGGACGACTCCACCTCAAGGGTGATAGTCTTGCCCGTCAAAGTCTTGACTTTAGAGGCAAAATGTTAGTAGTGTTGCAAATGAGGGTGCAGCGATGGACGTACCGAAGATCTATGAGAAAGTTAGCAATTTCGAAAGTGCTCGTTAAGGATGAAAGTACTCGCCTGCATTTTCGCGGTCCCTAGGCAACAGTTGTTGCTATCCTGTGCGATCTGTTAGTGAGGCCCAATCGTAGGGGCGTGGTAGACTTATCAAAACCGGTTGGAGATGCAGAAAAGAACGTCGGCGAGCGAAGAATGTGGTGTTCAGTGCTCGAGTGCCGCTAATTAAGCGACCACGTGATTTGAGGTCTTGGCGTCTCACCTCCAGACTCTCGAACTCCTCCAGCGTGGACGCATCCAGCCGAAAACATCTCCATGCTTTTTTCTGAACGCAAGCATCAATGTTCATTCAGTGGAACCCTATTATCGTTGTTTGGTCTGCCCAGATACAGGTGCCCCCAGAGTACAATCATGGCTAATGAACCAGCGTTACAGTCGGGACTTCGCATTGTGCACACCTGCATCTATTTCCGCACATTCCAGTCCTTAATCTCAAGAAGTAACAGCTATGCGATTCGTAGAGTGATGCGAGGCTCAGCTCAGACAGTCTGGTCTGCGTTAGACCCAAGTATAGACTACTTCACTTTCCGGCATCATCGTGTACAAAACACACTTTCCCTTATACGTCTAAACTCTGACCCCTCTTCTCACATGCAGCGATCTATTTCAAGCTCTGCATCAGACGCCATGAAAGCGGCAACGGTAGATGTCAAGATGCACATCTCAATAGAACTTGGCGGTGGATCAAATGCTGGATAGCATCGTGCGCACAGGAGCCAACCATCCTCACGACTTCTATTGTACATTGCAAATCGATCAATCGAGGGTCAAGACGACCGTGTGATGTTGCGGTGCTCATATGCATTTGTTCATGTTGGTTTGCTACCTTCTGAACAAGCATCCGCAACTAAACATCCACCAGCATATATGTGGTCCGGAGTGCCATCCCATATATGTGCTAACCAGTCCCAACAATCCGCACGGACTAATATGGATCCGGCAGCAGATCGAGCCAACTGTCCCATGTATATGTGTCGTCCTTTCCTGCCACTAGAGATTGACGACTTTCGCCAAAGACTGACACAGTGCTTCTCGTCGACACTTCGCAAGCCATTTGTCTACGCCCTCACAATAACGCAGTATGGTGAGAGTCACCCAATGAACAAGATAGTTCCTGTTTTTCGATGCGCGAATGATAGGTCACACTGTATTAGAAAACGGGACGAGAAGCCAGATCAGCCAGGGCACTACTTCGCTCTGTGTAGCGAATGCCGGGCTACCACGAAGGAGAAAGAGTTGAATCCTGCCGACGATCCGAGCATGGTGGATGAGCAGCTAGGAATTGCGGTGGAACGCGGTACGATTGCCGAGGACGCTGTAAATTTGGGAAGGAGAAGAAGTGGGATGGGGATACCGAGATTAGTACCGGTGTGCAGAGACGGAACATCCCAACCAGCAATCCGAGAGGTGCGCAAAGCTGTTCGCTCCAGGCTGCCATCGTTCAACGAAACTCATTCACGCTCGACCACCCCCTCGTACGAACCTCCCACTTCGACGCAGCTGTTCCTACCGCTCACGCTCATGTCGCCCATAGCCCAACATCAGGATGAGCCAGGCGATTGTGACGACGAATCTACAATGATGCATGCAGAGAGTGGGGTTGGCAAGCCTCCAACGCGTCTTGGTCATACCGGGAGAGCTCGAATTGGACATTTCGCGCAGCCAACGGAGGCGTACTTGAGTCGGATCGGACGAGCGCCGAGCGCGAGGGTCATTCCTTCCACATCCCCAACATCAAAGGCACTATCTGCGGCGGGCAGAGGAGACAAAAAGATCACGCATTCAACAAGGACGTCTGGAGTAAAGTTGCCAACACGCACTTCAGACAGACAGACGAGGTCAGACCTTGTGTCGACGAAGCGATCGGCACCCAGTCTGGGTAAGGGAGGACCAATGGAGCCTCAAAGACGTGATAGTGGCCATGACCATGGTGAGGGGAAGGCGTCGAAACGTCGACTGCTGGTGTTCAGTCGGACGAACTTGGAGGCTGATCACTCTTGTCGCGTTCCTCTTTCCGAGCGCAGACAGTGATGAGGTACGACGAGAGTCGAACTCTGATGATCAAAGTGGCACAAAGCGACCGCACACGGCTTCTGAATCAAAGTTGTTCTTCATTTTTCATTCTTTGTCGTTGCCGAGACTAGTGCGGCTTTGATTACGATGAAGTGCCGGTTACAGGCAGTGCTCTATGTCGAACAGTGCGTTGGGCATACAGGTCGATTGAGGTATGTGTCGGATTATAGGTATCATCGTGTAGGGTGTGGCTGCATGCAATAGGCTCGGCTACAGAAAAAGCAAACCCCACAC
>QVXC01000087.1:0-97148 GCA_003501895.1 Phaeosphaeria sp. A1 3.1a
TAGAATGCTAGATAAAAGTTTTAGGAATTTATTAGTATGTGGTTGTTGAGATATTCAAGTACATATTGTGCGAATTTTGGGTGGATTTTGGGGTGGGCGACTCGCTTGCGTGGGCGGCTCGCTTATCCAACACGTTATATGTCAGATACGTTGTGATATCTGGATACATCACCGATGATAGGTGTATCATAAAGCAGTCGACTGAAACTGCGTCCCGCCCCTTGTAAGGCAGACCTGCCTAGTATGACTGCGATGACACCGAGTGGCTCTTGGAATGGCGGCATAGCTCGGAGGCCTGGAGGCCTGCCGGGACATTGACTTGACGCGCCAAATGAACCTCACTAGGGTGGATAGATTTCGACGAAACTCCATTGCAGGGTCGTAGCTACTGCGCCAATGCTCTCATCCGGGGACACATCTAGGAACTGCACAGTCTTATGTAACAGGCACGGTATCCGTACGTGCTCAGTGCGTCTCCAACGTTCCATGAACATGCTTCGAGAAGCCAACGATTCATGCCCTCTCCTCAGTCCTACAAAAGGTTAGTGATGCGACACATTGCCTAGAAGAGCCCTGATCTCCGAACCTCAAACAAGAACCAACGGCATAACATCCTTAGCATTCATGACGTCGAAACGCGGGCGTCACGATACAGCCTCAGGCATCCCTCAGCTGACAAGGATAACTATGTACGGGCCCGCACACTGACCACTCAGCCTTGTTTCATCAGGGACCAAATATGCACCCAGCGACTTGTGTTTTTCTGGAATCATGTACCATGCATCGGCTACCTAAATTATCATCTACCGGGAGCCGAGGAGAGACTTCCAAGACTGTCGCAGGAAAGAGTGCCCCACATTCAAACAAAACCAGCGTACTCCCTGCCACTGCGCGCCTGCATCGGCTTCTCGAGATGCACATTTGCAGACCAGGTATCTGACGAGTTGTCAAGCCTGATAGCTCTCTCGCGCAGGCCCTCACCTCTCCTCGACTCCAGCTTCTCTGCCAACTTGTTTCGGCCCACGATTGCAAAGCGCACCAAGGAAAAGATCGCAATCATGCCACCTGCATAACCCAGCACATGAAGTATGATGCTCGCATTACCATGTGCAGGGTTCATCCACTCATACACGTAGAACCCTTGGGTATACCGCGTGAGATACGCCAACCCGAGATACACAGATAACACGCCCAGCACGATTCCCAAGTGGGTCACTGGCGGCGGCGCAGTTGCCGGCAGCACAATCTCAACGACCGCGAAGAGACTGTTCAGCCCGTGAACGGAAATGTTGATCCACTGCTCGAAGCGACCCGCCGGCCAGCCGGAGTTCATGGTGCCCCAGAACACAATTGTAACGAGGAAGGGAAACGAGGTGACGCCCGAGTAGTACATGCTGTGTGCTAGCTGGAGCGGCCTGGGCCAGGAGTCGAGCCATGTGCGCTGGCGGAAGACGTATACGAAGGTGTGGGTGCTTGAAGTGAGGAAGTAGAATCCGAGGGACCAGAAGGTGAGGTATGCTGCGTGTTTGGTCAGTGTGCGTTCTCTCAACAGTCCATCATTCGTCAGAGACATACTGAAGAAGCTAAACGACTGCCCGATCGCAGCATCAGATTGCTGGATAGTATAGCTTCCAATGTTGACATCCTTAAGCTTGATCGTGGCCGTCCGATGTGCAAGCCACGCATAACATGTAACCATCGTAGTGAAGCTGTATATACACAAAACTGCTCGCACGATTGCGAGAACGAGCGGCGAAACGAAATGCGAGCGAACGAAAGACTTGGACGGATCGAAGCCGGTCTTGGGATCGATGCCCCATGCTTCATAAGAGAAGAGCGGCATTGTTAGTAGTGACTGTAAACTTAGATCTGAAAAGAGCGTGAAGCAGCACAAGGCCAAATGAAGGATATCAAAGGGTGACAATACAGTATAGACTTGATCGCAGTATCAACGTACCCGCAATCCCTCAATGCTTCTATATACACCACCTCCCGACGCTCTCCCGCGCGCCACCATCCCAACACCCATCAACGATCCCATCCCATCCCCCATTACCACCACGCGCATCGCCCTCAGCGCCGCCCCAAACTCCCATCCACGCCCTCTGCAACCACAAAAGCATCCTCAAGCCTATCGCCACCCACCCAGCTCGCTCTATCGCCAGCCCTACGCCAGCCCTATCACATCCCCCAGTCGCAGCAGGCGATCTGATTGCTCAGTCCATGTCTCTCCTCAACGTAGTCGATCCTTCGCGTGCAAGAGCAGAGTAGGCGCGGTGGTCTGTGATTTGTTGGGGAGCTGAATGGACTTATTTCGGCTGTGGCCAATAACGCTCGGGGATTTGCGTTGCCTATTGCGGTATGGTGGGTGAAGGGGCTAGGCGAAATCGGTAGAGAGACTTCAGCTCGCGAGGCTGTTGGAGGTTTGCTTTTGATCAAGATGGCGGATAGAAATGGGGTGGAATGATTTTTGGGGGCTTGGGATTGGGAGTCCTGACCGCTACTATAGCTATATATGAGGGAGGTAGCTAGATTTTGGTGATGCACTTTCAGGCCGTCGCGTTCAGAACTAAACTTGGCTTGTTGTGTATATTACATTAAAGAAGAAGCATGCTGTAAAATATCCGCAGTACCTCTCCAGGTCATTCAATGACGCCTGTCTAAACATAAGGCACTGGAGTATACCTATCATGAACTCGCAAACATAAGAGAGATGGGATCTTGCAACACGGTGCATCACAAAGTCCTAGCTTACTCGTAGACCGAATTTCTATGAGTCTTTGATTGCTATCTACGACGAATGTTTAGCTGATGAAGAAGAATCAGTCGTGCGAGCAATCCGAGTCACACGGATGGTAATCCAGAACATCCCCATGGGAGATGGCGATCGAACAAGGCGTGATAGCTTCCGGGGTGACACCTGGCGATACTGTCCGTGAGCTCTGCAAACTCGGTGGGCGAGAAGGCAGCTTTGACTCGTGTGCTGTGCCCGTATGATTTTGCTGTTCGTTTGATAGCTCGACGCTCTCCACGGGCGCGTCAGCCTCGGACACGAACTATGGCTCCTTATCCACGAACGCAGGACTATCCTTCCTTGCACTCTTGCCCTTGTCTTCTGACTTCGTCGTCCTCATATTTTCAAGCTTGACCTTCCCTTGGTAGTAGGTTGCCCGCCAAAGCTTCCTCTCCCAACCCTTCTCATCGATCCAGACTTCCACGAACAGACCCTTCTTCTTGACCTCGAGCCCATTACGAGCGTAAATCTCGGCCCCCACCCACTTCTTGAAGTCCGTCGACTTCGGCACCTTCGTGGGTATCTCATCGAACCTACTAGTCTCGGGCATATATCGCGCCTCCAGGCCGTGGACATACAGGTTCTGTGCTCGCGTTCGTGCGCCGGCAACCTCAATGTAGCGCTCGTACGCGGTGTGCAGTGTGAGCCTGGTCGCGCTTTCGTCAGCTAAGCCTCTGCGAACTCTGGGGGGAGACTCACAGATGTAATTCATGGGTGACAATCAGACCGTCCATCCTGTCGATTCTACCGAACGGCTTGATGTAGTGCTTTTCGAGCCACAGCGTGAGCGCGTAGTCAGACGTTCGAGTCGTCTGGCTGAGGTTCTCTAGCATGTCTATCACGGTGCCTCCAGATAGCACGCCAAGCGGCCAGCGAGGCTCTTCCCTCAGCTTCTGGAGAGGAGTGCTTGCAGATTTGGCGCGCGAAGTCTTGTCCATGCTGGAAGGAGAGGGCTGCTTCGACAGGGGCTCCTGGGGAGTGCTTGGTGTTGATGAACGAGTGTCGGCTGGCGCAAGTGTGTCGGTGTCGCTTGATGCTGGTTCGAAAGCGGTCGACGATGGTGACCGTGAGGGTTGAGTAGCCATTTTATGTAGTTTGCTGCGTGAAAGCGAGGGGTATCTGTTTGTGCCGCGTGAATGGTTTGGGTAAGAATGTTTGCAGTGATAAAGCTGGACGCATGTACACGAAGAAGATGTAATATACGATGAGTGGTCGAAGGAACCTTGGTTCATGTCATCTAGCTCATTCTAGTAGGCGCGCTGGCTGCTGTTGAAAGGTAAGGAAAGAAGCGCACGTCACATTACCATCACGATCGAGGGCTAAGAATCTCGGAACCGACTAGACCGCATGTCAATAATTCAATTTGCTGAAATATTCCAACCTTAGGGCAATATGCCCCTCCAGCCATCTTAAGAATGCGATGGATACCCATACGCATTCGTCCCTCTCCTCCTAACTGCGCCAGGGCCAAGACTACCCGTCTCAAATCGCTCAGTCTCCGCAGCCGCCACACTCTCATACTTCGTCTTCTTCTTTGCCTTTCTATTCATCCACATCTTCTCCACGCGGTCGCTGAGGCAAATAATCCACAGCGCAAGCACAACGGTCGGCAGCACCCACGAGCTTGCGATGTAGTTCTGTAGCCATATGTAATTCCCCTTTTCACGGAGACCCACACCGAGCAACACAGCAGCCATAACGATCATGGCCGTGCGTGTCAGTACAGAGACGCCAAGATATCGAATCGGGTTGCGCCAGTGTCCGACTTCATCGGCCTCGGCGAGGAGCGCCGTGATGGTGTAGCAGACGAGTAGCAGTATGATAGCCGACCAGAAGTACGTGTAAACAACGACCCAGGAGTTGAGAGCGGTCAAGACGCCTGGAGTCTTGTCTTCTGACGGTATGTCGAGGCCAAAGGACTGGAATAAGGCGCCAATCGCTCTACCGAGGAAGTTGGCGAAGGTCAATGGCACTCCGCGAAACGGGCCGCCCGTGGCCTGTGTTATGTTGTAATCTGAGCAAACGCCTGTCTCATTGCCGAGAAAGTATACCTCGTCCCATACCAGAGGGAGAGCATTTAGGCCCTGCGCTGATTCGTTGATCTTGAAGTAGTTGATGTTCCTGGTGAGGTTACTGGCGAGGGCCTGCCCGTCGAGATGTTGGCCAACACAAGCGTAGTATGCGTTCCAGATGATACGATCAAATGAGTAATAGATGTAACGCGCTTGCGCGAGCTGCTGGGCACCTTCAACTACGCCAAGGATGGCGAGGTGGAAGGGAAGATGGAGTGCCATCCACAATTGCTGTTTGACAACGCCAAAGCGATATTTCGGTACTTTGTCGAAATATAGCATCCTGGAGAATTTCATGTTAGCTCCGGTGCGCAGGTGATTAAAGCTGCTGTTCGGACTTACCACATGTATAGCTGAGATACTGTTAGCACTTATTCTTCGGAGCCAGGTGGAGCTGTGAGTACATACCAGGATCAAGATGATGCAGAAGATCTGTGAGCTTTCTGCCACCGTTGGACCGTTCTTGCCCATGGTCCGTCCAATAGTCTTGGTGGTGCCAATGACTCCCTCTCCGATAATGATCAGACCGAGGAGTCCTAGTCGTTCGCCAATGTGCGTCGCACGGAAGGACAATTTCCTCCAGACAATCGAGATGAAAAGAGCCCCAAAGAACTCGACAGTGAGAGTGACATACACCCCGATCAAGAGGCCTGTTAAGTTAGTCTTCAGCTTCCCAAAGCCCCCTAGTAATCCTCCAAAGACTCCCGCTACGGCCAGGAAGAATAAGGTGTATACAGCCAATGGGAGAATGAGGCGATGCTGACGGTGCTTGCGCGAAGCGCATAGAATGGTTGTGACCAGGTACTGTAGAGCCAACCATGCACGGCTGAGCATTACGGCAAAGCAGAGCGTTCGGTAGATCTGTCATGTCATTGTTAGATTGTATGTCCGTACTACATGCATGTCTTGCATATACATACCCAGTGTGGTGTTGCAGACTGCACATCCCGCGCAAGGGGCATGTACTTGTATCCGGCTAGTGCGAAGGCCGCAAAAGCACAGAAATGAACAATTTTGCATCCGCGTTCCCAGACGCTGTCGGATGTGAATCGAGCATCGAAGCACACCACATGGAACCAGGATGTCCAGAGCACCATGAAGAACGCGATGTAAGACCAGAAGTTATAGCGATTGGTGATAGCGTGGTATTGTGTAAACGTTGCGAGGTTGGCTGTATTTGCATCAGCTATCACGATGTTTCAAGGGTCGTATTGTACTATAACATACCGACGAACCAGAGGTCGAAGAAGAGCTCGATGGTAGACGCTTCATGCCGTGGTGCGAAGCTCTTCGTCTCATCATTCCAGCCATCCATGGGCGATGGAAACCATGGTACTGTTGCCTCTTCTTCCGTTTCGTGATGACTGTGGTAGGTTAATGCTAAGATCTTAGGCATGTAGACAGGATCGACATACTGTCCGTGATCATGAGCACGGTGATGCTCTTTCGGGGCCGGCGAGGGCGAAGTTGTCATCGAGTGTGTCGACATGCTGTCTTGCACACACGTGTAGAGGACAATTGACAAAGCACTGATGTCCCTCTAGATGTGATATGAAAGGGATGAGCTCTCAAATTCTGTAGCCCGACAGTTCTCGACGCTCCGCACTTAGTCTTAAGCTCTTCCGTACGGCCCCCATATCCTCTTTGCACCGATCCTGCGCCCTTCCCGGCGGCTTTGCAACGCAGGTCACCATCGTGAACAACCTATCCCAACCCAGGCCCGTATGTTCGATGACGTCAAACCTCAGCCTTGCAGCATTCTAATGCCCGAGTCTTAATAGGAAACAAGCTTTTGGGGTCGCGATGGCCAATCCCAGGAAGAAGGAAAGGATTGAGGTTTGGTGATATTTCTGGTCAAAGCGTGATGCTAGGAGCGGCGCGTTCGCAGGATATTTCTTGAAGTAGATGTGGCTTCAGCCCCACGCCGATCGCTCAATCATTGGCGGACGCGGCGCATAAGCGGACAGCACAGCAGACGCACTGTAGATTTCTTGCTTTCTTGGGCTAATGGGTCGCTTTTTCATCTCACTGTAGCCAGCAGGGTCATGTCGCGCGAGATTGGCGAGTCTGAGCCAGCATCGTAGGTCGTTGCGGTGAATGCAGCGTTCGAAATAGCAGCGCAGCTCTGTCAATTTCGCACGTCGCACCTGGCCTCTTGATCTGACTCTTTATGGTATATGGGCAATGCAGGGCATCACCGGTGGGTGACGTAAAGCTTTCGAGTCGTGACAAGCTTCGCATGTTGATACCGACACGGGACGTGGCAGCCACATCGCGATGCCGTGTTTCAAGGCCCTCGTCTTGGCCAGCAACTTTGCTGCATGCGGTATCGCAGACGCCATAGTCCCCCGCGAACTTTCTAACTCACAACTACAGACGTCACTCTTGCTGTAGCTGTGATCTGTAGATAGCTTGTGCCTCAGACTTGACGCGCATGGTGTGGTCGCAGTTTCCTCCCGCAGTGACTTGGTTGTGATGAATCGTGCGACGTGACCATAAATTCGCTGCGCATATTGACATCCCAGTATTCAAATGTTTTCAAATGAAGGGCTAGTGCTGATAAGCTCTTGAGGTTCAGATCATTGTGCTTTCGTACTCCTCGTTATACCCTTTCGTGAGCTTGTGTAAGGTTGTGTAAGATCGTGTAAGGTCCTGTACTCAGCGCCAGACTAAGCCGCCATGCCGCCAAACCCTCCACAAAATGGCACTTTCCAGATGCGGAGCGACTTCAGAATTCAAGATCGACCTCGGCGCGAGTGGATTGTCGTTCAAAGGTTTGGACAGAACAAAGGTGGACAAAATGGCGGAATCGCAAAAGTCGAGCTCAAAAACGACCCATATGATAGGTACTTCATCGAGAAGAATTACAACCAATCACAAGCTATGGACCCATATTTTGCTGAGAAGGAGATTCTTCTGCTGCACCAGTTGCGGGACCACAATAATGTGACCCAGTATGTTGACCACTATTTGGACCGAAGGGCACAAAAGGCTGCCGTTTATATGGAGTTCTGCGATGCAGGAGACCTAGAAAATGTCATCAATGCAGTGCGAAAGGGAAGTCGATCAGTCCAAGAAAGGCAGATATGGATGTGGTTCATCGGCTTGATGGATGCCTTAGTGGTAAGTTGATGGCATCTGTCTTGTGCATGGCACCTCGCTGACTTCGCCCAATTGCGTAGTACTGCCATTATGGTCCCAAACCTGACGATGTGTCGTTCAGAAAGAAATACTGGAACCAAATCTACCATCGCGATATCAAACCCGCTAACATATTCCTCAAAATAGATAGAGCGAAGGGCGAAATCGTCGCAAAGCTTGCTGACTTTGGGTGTTCCATTTCGGGTCAGTGGGCGAAGCTAAACAAGCCCCTTGCAAAAGCGTCAGAGGCCTCAGCGTGGACGCCAGGTTACGAGCCTCCCGAGCATCCAGAATTCTCCGTCTTGACTGATGTGTGGCAGCTGGCCCTGACCATTGCGAGCGTCTGCACGGGTACAATAAATCCTTGGAGCAAGTCAGAGCCGACAGGCGTGAAGTGGGATAAGCAGCAACCGGGTGGACGACGTTATACACGAGAGCTGAACGATATACTGAGCTGGTGCTTGAATGAAAACAAGCACAAGCGGCCGGACGCGCTGGCCATTTTGAAACGACTGACCGACACATACAGTAGAATTGAGAGTACATTACCGTTGATCGACCAACCCACGAACGCATATTGGCAGCCGGCTCAATCAACGAATCAATCAGGTCCAGCATTCTCTTCACCGGGACAAAGGGCGGGAGGTGCGCCTGTGGCAATTCCGAGTGGCCGGCCAGGGCCACCGGTACACGCTTTCTCAGATCCTGGTGCAGAGCAGGGAGGCGTATGGCAGAACCAGTTCCAAGCTTTCGGGCAGGATCAGCGAACTCCAATGTCACCAAGCTCTATCGATCAGATTATTCGCGATGGTGGAGGTTATCCTCAGCCGGGGCTACCTGGCGGATTCTCGCCCGTGTATGGCTCGCGTGGTATGCCCCCGGGGTATAGCCGCAATTCTTATTTTGGTAGTAGTTCAGGGTCCAGAAATCCGCGAAGAAGATGAAATCGGGTATGGAAGAAGCATGGTAGTGTGTTGATTCCTAGGTGTGGGTGGCAAAAGGCGGTACTTCAACGGTCGTGCCAACCCCATGAGTCTTCGAGTTGCTGGATCTGAGGATGCAAACGTATAATCAGTAAATTATCATTGTAATTATGTCATTATGCTTACCGTTGACGTTGGAGGGAACCCGTGTGACCGTTCGCAGGCGTACCATATATCTCGCAAAATTTCTTGATCAGCTCGTGACGTGAATCTATCACCGACCAACGCCACGGCGAAACACGCAACGAACTTGCCAGGGAAAACTTTCGGATTGGACATTGCAACACCACAGAGTGCACGAACATCATCCTGGACCATTTTATCGACCACTGCTCGTGATTGTTTATGAGCCGGCCCAAGTTGAGGAATAGCCGGATCGTGTACGACCAGGAGCATGTGCGCTAACGTATTGTACTGCATGCCCATAACATGTGACTTTTCGTGGAAGCGGATGTCTGGGAATCCACTGCCATCGCGATCGTGACGATAGAAGAAGGGGTCGAAGCTGTCAGGACGACATGATTTCCAGGATTTGTTCTCGTCCATCAGTTGGCTGTACCGTGCGATGCTATGTCGACCTTCTCCGAATGCGAAGTTGCTCACGTCTGCGAGGTGTGCAATAGTACGAGTAGCCCAGATGGAGTCATTGGCTGGCTCAAGTGACCGATCAGCTGGAAATATGTGCAATTGAAAAGCACGCTGTGTCATCAGCGAGATCCAGAGTTCCTGACGGAAGGCAGCCCAGTAGATCGCTTGACGGAAGCTAGGTCCAGTGGTAGCGGCATACGACTGCTCGGCTGCCCGAATGATGGCTTGGGTACCGAATAGATGACCTTGTGGGTCAGAACCAATGACAGAAATGTTCATCTCCTCGAGCAGTCTCAGGATGATGGTAGCTGCCAAGAGCGATTCTTCTTTGATGGCGACGTTCTCGTTCAGGGCAGGAATCAATGTATCAAAGCACCGTTGGTAGTAAGCATCCGCAATGTAGGGGTCGAAATCAGAAGTGCGACTAAGCTGGCGCGCAGACAGAGCCAGTATTGCGTTCATCAACGTGCTGTTCTTCTTCGCTCTCTGGACTACATGGACGCCGAAATGACATTCGTTATCGACCATGTCAAACTTCACTCCATGTAAGCAGAGAAATTTCACAAGGTGATATGGGACTTACAAACAGCGCCACATTTTCAATATAATGTTGGAGTAACATGGCTTCCTGTTCGTGCTCCAAAGGCCATAGAATCGGCTGGCCCGGAGGTTGCTGATAGACAAAAGTGCTGGCTTCGGGCGACTGGAAGCCATCGTGTGCAGAATGCTCATGCTGGGGCCTAGGCAGAACAGTGCGAGGCTGTGGCTGTACCGGCGATTCAGCATTGAGAAGTGACAGCACCGTAAAGCCATCGCCAGTCACTACAGGGAATGGAGGTGTAGCAACATCATCCGGACTCCTTCCACTCTTGGATGAATCGGGTACAGGTGAGTGATCATTGCTGCTGAAAGCAGGGTAGCTGTCATCTGTGTATTGTGAACGAACTTCACTCGACTCGTCCAGGAATTGGACTGTCGGGGTCAGTTGCGCGTTAAGTCGTTGAGAAGATGATGGCTTACTTCGGGGAGGCAAGGATACCCACGGCTGGTTATCGCTGAATGATTCTTGTACCGAGGATCTTCTGAAGCGTCTCCCAGTCTCGTAGACACACTCTTTTCTTGCCTGACTACATCTTCCACACTTCGGCTGCTTTCCATCACCTAGTGCTTGTCAGTTCTCTATATGATGGATGACATCACTCATGGACATCGCACATTTGTAATGACGCGTGCGGCAGCGGTTGCTACGAGCGTCAGTGACTGTTCACTGTGTCTCGGTCTGCAAATTCATACCATGGCATTGGTACCAAGCAACAGATGGGTTTTTGGAGGGAGTACTGTCGGGAGGAATTACCCGCCGTTCGTTCTTGAGGAAGGTGCAAAAACGACCACGCGAACAGGTGTGTCTGAAAATTGCATCCGGGCCGCCCGATCTGGTAAGTCTCGCCGCGAGGACGACCCAATGAAGGGTTGCGCTTTGGTCAGATGGACTTCCATGCTCGCAATGCTGCTGGGTGGAGGTGCAACAAAGCTTGCGGAAACGACCCCGCTATGGTAGTGTACCCCACATTCGTGATCACGAAAGAGGAGATTCTTCCCTTGCAATGTGTGGTCGTCGTATCGCATGCCGAGCTGGTGTCGGATACGAGACGAAGGATCAATGGATTGAGATACCTAAAAAGAAGTTTTGTGCAGTCCCAAGGTTGTTCAGTGTTATCCTTACCACCGACACCTATGTCTGCCGATTCTGTATCCATACACGCTACCTATTGAAGATGCCTCATGCAATCTCGTCGGGACAAGATGCACCGAGCTTTCGCGGCGAGAAGCTGTTCGTGAACGATGGTCTGCTGCGAGCAGATCAAGTCGGAGAGCTGAAGCAGTCTTCCCCAAACATGCCTCTAGAGGACATTCGTCAAAGATACGACGAGGATGGCTATATCTTCCTCAAGGGTCTGCTGCCGAGAGAAGATGTCCTGAAAGCACGCGAGGAGTACTTCACTATGCTAAGCCCAAGTGGAGTCCTCAAGCCTGGAACAGCACCGGTTGACGGGATCTTCGATACAGAGAAGAGCGCCGCTGACTTCCCAGGCATTGGAGCTGGTGCGGCCGGTGGTAATGCACGACCTGGAGCAGAGACCGCTGAGAAGTTTGTCAACCTCGCTCTGGAGGCGCACTATGCAGACTGGTACAAGGAGACATTTTGTAAACATGCTGTCTTGCGTGACTTCATTGCACGATTGACGGGCTGGGGTGACCACACTCTGGGCATTCGTCGAAGTCTCCTTCGAAACAACACTCCAGGGAACAAAGCGATTGGCGTACATTACGACCAGATATTCTTGCGCCATGGCGAGCCCACAAGCGTGACTGCGTGGATCCCGATGGGCGATGTGAGTCTGACCGGAGGGGGTCTGATCTACCTTGAAAAGGGTAAAACTTCAGCGAATCCGATTGTGGCAACCAGACACTGACCTTCTTCAGGACATACCCTTGGACGAGAAATCGAGGCAGACTTCACCCGCAAGGCAACCGAGAGTGGTCTGAGCGAGGAGGAAGCGAAGAATGCTTTCAACCAGAACATGCTATCGACAGGCTTGCTTGCTGACGGGCCACGCGAGTACTCGGATACGTTTGAGAGGCGATGGCTTGTAACGAGCTACGAAGCTGGTGACGTTGTGCTTCACAATCCCTTCGCTATACATGCGTCGACGATGAATTTTGATCGGAACAATATCATTCGTGTTGGCACCGACCTGCGCTTCGTGGATTCGAGCAAGCCTTGGGACAAGAGATGGGACCACGACTACCGTTTCAATGATGGCGTTTGAAGTGCGAATGTTTCGGGTAATACATACCTGTACCGATCCTAGAAAAGATAGCTTGCGCAATCAACACAGTTCTGTGCTTAATCAAATAGTCTGCGCCACGAATGCGACTTATCGAAAATGGATCATCTCGCGATCAATGATGACTTGTACAACGATTGGCGACTGGACATGTACAGATATCGTGATCGTGATTCGTGAGCTCCAGCAGGGCGAAAATAGCAGGCCCTCTCTCGGTCCGTGCCGATCTCTGCAAGCAAGGGGATTTCCACACATGAGCAAATGTTGAGTAGATCCCACACGCAAGCAATCAATCGATCAAGCAACGATCCTCGACCCTGGACCCTTTCGCTCCAACATGATCTTCACAGCACACGCCCCACGCTGTTCTTGTGGTCGCGAACGTCACTCCAGTGAGTCGTCGGAGTCTGTGGCATCTGTCATTGTCGACACGATAGGGGGACTAAAAAACGCCACCACAGGCGCCCAATGCCACCGGCCCCTCGCGCATTGAGGGGCCCAACGGCACCATCCGTTGGATTGCATGCTGTTCGGCGGCGAGGGCTTCCGGTTTTCTTTGTTGGCCCCCGCAGCGCGCAAAGCTGGTGCAGGCTGTGGCTTTAAGGTTCGCATTCGAGTTGCACACATGGAGCTGAGCGAGCAGGCAGCGGATGCATCCGGCAGATCTGACTGCGCATCGGGGTCCAAAGTCGCACAGATGGTACCCCAGTGGCAGGCCGCGGGCTGGGCAATGGCAGGCTAATTGTGTTGCGCCAGCTGCCTATTGCTTTTGGGCCGCCGGGGGCTGTAGATCCTGGTCCTGGTGGTTTAATGCCTGGACCGACAGGATTATTCGATATCGGAGGCTGCGTCCGCGACATGTGGTGGGCCTCTCCCCCAAACTCCGGCCGTCAGCTGTCCGCCTCCTTTGCAGCTTCCCATCCAAATACGTGGGCGAGACATGCTGGCGACTGCCTGCGCATGGACCCAGCTGTCAACTCTGCTCCGCTTCTCCACGTCTGCATAAGCACCGCTGCCGCCGCGGGAGCCATGTAAAGTGCTGGCCTGCACTTCAGCCTCGTCCACCACCGCCCCGCCGCTTGCCTGAGATCCACTCTCGCCAACGACTCGAGTGCGCTCGCGACGTCTGGGGAAATATGGCTTCTCCTTTCTCGCCCGAGGAGCTTGCCTACCTCGAAGCCCACAAGCATGACAACCGCGTCGACGAGATCCACTGGGTGTATTCGGTGCCCATCGCCGCCGCCGCCATCAGCACCGCGCTTCGTTTCTGGGCGAAGCGACTCGGCAGGAATGGAATCACGCTCGATGACTACCTCATCCTCTTCGCGACTCTCTGTTTGATCGGCCAGTGTAGCAGTGGACTCGGCTATGGTCCACCGCACGGCATGGGCCGCCATGTCATAGTTGTGTCTGCCTACGACCAGATGATGGTGCGCAAGGGCGACTACATCTTCAGTCACTTCTACGACCTTGCTCTGGTATCCGTCAAGCTTGGCATCCTCGCCTTCTACTACCGTGTCTTCGTACACCCCATCTTCCGCTCCATCGTTCTCGCGACCGCACTGTTCGTCATCGCTTGGGGTATCGGCATTACCGTAACACTATTCCTTGCTTGTCAGCCGCTGAATGCATACTGGGATTCAAACGTGACGGGGAAATGCCTGACAATGGTCACATTCACCTACTTCACCAACATCTCGAACCTCATAACGGACATCTGGATCTTCCTGATGCCTGTTCCCATGATATGGCAATTGCAGCTGCAGACCAAGAAGAAGCTGCTTCTCAGTTTCATCTTCTGCATCGGTCTTGCGTAAGTTGCGCGACTCGAATTCGCACGGCATTACTGACACTTCCCTAGAACCTGCGTTGTCTCCTCGATCCGGCTGACAGTTGTACTTGGCCGCGGAAGTGCAGACTTCACCTGGTACTACGTCCCGCTCGGTGCATACTCAGTTTTCGAACCCCTCGGCGGCATCCTCTGCACCAACCTGCCCATCATCTGGCACATGCTACGCAAGCACCGAGCTCTACACAACCCTCCTCCTTCTTTCCCCAAGGCTCACGATTCGAGCACACACACCATTGGCTCAGGCTCTCGACGCAGCCGCATCATACACGCGCTTGGCATCACCACAGTGGATAGGACGCAGAACGACAGTGCAACAAGAACCATCTTGGATGCAGACGGTCGACCCGGCGCAGCAGACTTCCACAGACTCGAAAGCCTCGAGAGCCAGAAGCCAGACCCGAACATTTGGACGACAGTTGAGCGGTTGGACAGTGCTGGACCTGATGCGGCAGGTAGTTCAGACGAACACCTTAAGCCAGGCATGAAGAAGACCGTTTGGAACGTGAGGAAGTGACACAATCACCACACAGGACGATCGGTGACGGATCTTCAACGATACCGGCGCATTGCCGAGGAAACCACCTCACTCACGACGTTACGAACAGCATACGGCGCAATCGGCGCATACAGGGAAGGCTCTCCACGAGCATGTCATGTATGGGTTCGGTCGAGTATCAAGCACGAAGAGCTTTGTGTATAACGATTCCCTTCATGTCTTCCTATCATGTTTGCACAGCTAGATACCACACAGTCCATTTCCACTTGTTCTTTCACGATATCCAACATAGTTAGCCTAGTTTCCACCTATACAAGAATACACAAAAATCTTCCAATATACTCTCAATCGTGGCGTCCCTCGATGCTTTTTCCCTTGTGCACGCAAAACCTCGGGTAAATGTTAAATCCGACATGAACGTGTTCAGCTATGAAGTAGCCAGCCAAAGTCATTTGCCACGAACACATTTCGCCTCCACCAGGGAAACGGAAACGTGCGTGCCGCTTCGAGGTCGTGCAGGGATACTGGGGCTGGACCTGGATTGTCAGCACTTGGGGTGTTCGACCATCCGAGTTTGCCAGTTCGGGACATGGGTAAGCGATCTGACGGTCCGGATGCGGTGGACTGTGCATGAACGCGGCGTGGTGTGCTGACGGGTTGAGTTGACGGGTCTCAAATAAGCATGTTTATGTAGGCGTCTATGTGAGTCTGTACAGGGTTGACGAAATGGGGTGAAGTGTCCTTTGTACTTGTGTGATTCGTTCCAGTGTGGATGCTGGGCCAAGAGCAGTACCTTTTTGGTTTGGTTTTGATGATTGAGGAAAGCTGCAGGATAAAAAAGCTGTTCTAAACTCTCTGGGTGGTTGATAGCCGGCGGTCAGATTCGTTCTTTTACTTGGTTGCAAGGCGTTCGGAAATCTATGCATAGCACGCAGAAAAGAGCAAGGACCCATCCACAGCCGTATCTCGGTGCAAAGTTTGCATCAAAGAATCGTCAAGTGTTGAGTGCTCCCTTCTAGCAAAGATCTCAAGACTGGACTCCAGTCACTGAAACAGTTAGACTGTGCTGGCTATGAGTGTTGAACAGGACATGTCATGTGAGACGCGGGTAAAGTATCTCGCTCCCAATCACGAACTCGCAACGGTACGTACAACACTGTCAAACATTCAGTGTTGTACTGCGTGCAAGTCTAGTGAAGTGATAGCACTGCTCAACTCACGACCTGGTTTGCGAATAAGTATGGCTTCTGAAGGCAGATCATTGCTCCAATCCCGCCCTTGTCCTCCTGATAGATCGTGTCCGCAGCACGACAGGAAAACACTGGTCATTCTTCCATCGCCATGATGTTGCTCCACAGAATCTTACCAGTCATTACCATTTCTACTCTCTGCACAGCAGCAGCTGTACCAGCACCAGCACCAGCGAACAACCCTCTAAGCATCCCCTTCAGCTTCATCCAATGGATCGACAACATCATCGCCAACCCCAGCGGCACCCATCTCACCCCCTCAGAAGCAATCACAGCCTACACCACAACAGCCATCCACACCGATGCCCATACAAAACGACAAATCGGCATAACATGTCGCGACGATATCCCGGACCCAGGCTGGCGAATCGCAAATGTGCGTTCATCTCCTCCCCACCTCATTTCCCAACCTAAAGTCCTCGCTGACCATCCAGGCCACCGACGCAGCCTTCTGTCTAGCCTACCTCGCCCGCCAGGGCGCCGACGGCGTCGCGTGTGACTTGTCTTCTACCGGGTCCACCATGGACTTTTGCATCAGTGGCAATGCGATGGTGCAGGGATCGAGTTGGCATGGGTTCCAGTCGTCGAACTGGTAAGTGTGCTGATCGTTCGTCAATTCCTGGCTGTGTGAGAAGATGAATTGAGCTGATAGAGTACCTATGTGTAGTGCTGATGTTGCAAGATCGGGAGGCTTGATTTTTGATAGGTGTTGGAGGGCGGATGGGACGGTGAAGGGGTCGGCGAATAATGTGGGGAGGAGGGAGATGGTGGTGCATATTGAGGGGAGGGGGACAAGTTGAGAGAGTGCGGTGGTAGCATGATCGTGGCGTTGGGAGGGGTGGAGTCAAGCTGTTTCTCTTGGGTCTGTGGATTTATCAAACACTGGGTGCTTGCGAGCGAGGTAAGGAGAAGACGAGGACGATTATCTGTTAGTGAAATATACTATAACTTATATGTAACTTCCCCTGCTTTCAGATATCAGATTTTGACATTGCTCTCCTTTCATAATCTGATTTCACAATACCCTGACTCTAAGATCTACGACTCTGTAGTGTTGAAGGATGTATTGGATTCACTACAGTTGCAACCAAGAATTGAAAAGAATGTTGCAAGAACTGATCTGCAGTGACCCATTGCAAATCAGCTATGCAAATTCGTCTGTGAATCTTTGTGGAAGTCACTATGTTTGCGATGACGCGAAACTGACAGGAAATAGGCATATCGTGAGGGCCGATGTACTATATAGGTATTCAGATCCTGATGTACCACTATGTCTTGAATGTAGAGCTGTATGTAAATAACAAATCTCCACGTACGACTTTGCCCCACGCATAAAGTTCACCGAAGCCAATCGTCGGTGCCTGGCGATGATGCCACCACAGCATATAGCACCTGATGTTCACCAGACCACGAACGGCGGTATCAGGGACTTTTGCGGCAGCTACAACGTAGTTATTCGGGACATGTCAGCGGATCCTGAGTATCAGTCCTCTAGCTGGTAAGAATATGTACAAGTGCGGCGACATATGGCATTATTGGGTTGACAAAAGGTGTCCGGGTGGGCTGATCTTTGATGAATGTGGCAAATGGATTACATAGTGCGTAGATCGGCTGCGAATTTCGGAGATTCCAAGATCAAGGTGGCTACTCGAGGGACGTGCGTGGAATCGGAGTCTGATTTACTGGCTAAATCATGCATGGTACTTGAGCTATTTAGTTGTGCATGGTGTATTTTCAATAGTCGCAGACAAATTGAAACGAGCTGTGCGAACTTCGTGGGTTAGGACGTACACGCATGGTTATAGTGTTGGGATGCTCAACTGATGCCGCTAAGCCACAGCAAGATGTATGATGTCTTACATTGTTGCATGCAATAATCCTAGGCAATCTCAAGGAGTCTACCGGGTCTGCCGCATGTGCCATTCGAGATTTGTGAGGGTGCACATCGCGAGAGGCGGTTTGCTCTATCATATATGACATTCAGTCTCCTGATCTCCGCGTACGACTCTATGCCGCGCGAAACGCTGCCTTGTGCTTTTCCGTGGCCAACGTACAACCAGATTCTACCGATGGCGATAACCAAATTACATCACCCACGTCCCTGTGACTCTGCCTCTGCTCCCGTGATTTGTCTTTCAGCTGTTCTCCCACGATGCCAATATACATATAATAGTACAGCACCAAAACCTACCCTCGTCTCCTCACCATCAAGATGCTCTTCAACACTTCGTCTACACTAACGCTCCTTGCGCTTTCCACTTCAGTCGCAGCTTCTCCAGCTCCGATCGCAACACGTACTGATGTCGACACCCCCTTCACCTTCAGCCAGTGGATTGAAGGGATCATAGCTGATCCCAACGGCTCCCATCTCACAGCCGAAGAAGCAATTGCAGCATCGCATATGAAGCGTCGGTCAGATAACCATGTGAAACGGCAACCCTTCGTAGAATGCATGGAGTGGATCCCAGAGGAGTCGTCGTTCTCCTCTGCGAATGTGCGTCTCGGCAACACGCTCTTTGCAATGGATCAAGACTTCTCATACTAACATTCCAACATGTAGGCAATAGAAGCAGCATCTTGCGTCGAAATTTTAGCCCGCATGGGCGCCTCGGGAGCCATGTGCGATGTACCTGGAGAGCCAGGCTACACGAGTGGCAGGATTTTCTGCCAGACGGACGATGCACAAATTCTCAGTCAAAGTAGCGATGGTAGAGGACTTCTGACGACAAGCTGGTAGGTTCTTACACTCCATGGGTATTTTTCTTGCGCTGATGCTTGATATGTTAGTGCCGACACGGCGCGGGCGGCGGGCTGGATCTTCGATCAATGTTGGAAGGACACCAGAACTGTCAGGGGAATAACTGATAATCCGGCGGACCGCAAACTCTCGGTGCAGATTCATGGGATATGGAAACCATATTAGAATAAGTCAGGAGTACAACAGGCAGTATGAGCGAGGATGGATCTAGCTAGGGCCCTTCTTAGTGACTTCGTGACTTTGGAACATCACAACACTATCTTGTTTGTTCGGAATGGCTGATCTAATCCTCACAATTGACCCATGATCATGGAGATGGAAATGCCTTGTCCCTATGTACAACTATGTCCTACCTACAGTGACTTCTGACGAAGTACTGAGGCCCACGTATTTCACTGTACAACTTCAACACAGCATCGAACTCACCGCTAGTCTATGTATAAAGTTGGCTTCTTATCTGTCTGCAACGCAAAAACTGTACTGTTGACACTCCATCCACCAGCTACAACACAGATTCTGTTCTTTCTCAACGAGATCATCATGATTCCCGGTCGGTGCTGGAGAGCGGACCAGACAAGCAAGGGAGGGCTCCGAAAATGATTGTGAATGTCCAGGCAATACAAGCGTGACTGAGGACGCGGTCAATTATGACACGACCACAATAAACACGACAATGGTAGAAGATATGTGTAGTCGTTGGTTTCAAATGAATATAGACATTAAAGATAAAACTCGATCTGGTCCCAAACAGGAAATTAATCGCTGTCGCCCTCTACATTACTCCTCAATCCTCATCATCTAGTACGGCACCTTAGCCGCAACCTTCTCCCAGAAATCACACCTCTTCCCCCGTCCTCCCTCCCACTTATATGCATCCACAAGGCTAACAACGTTGCTCACACCAGGGTCGGCATACAACTCGTACTTCAGATACGGTCCGGCAGCCACAGGAGCAGATATCCCACCCGTAGCGTTCAGGTTCAGCATCTGCGGCTTCTTGTCATCCCAGGTCGGCCACTTGATGTTTGCGCCGTCCGTATTCGAGACCGTTGAGTTCGCAACGCCACCCTGAGCATCTGTTACGCTGATCACGGGCGAGTTGTTGATGATAAAGTTGCCCCACACGGCGCGGAACGCGCGCTTGAAGCTTGCACCTGGGGTGGGTGTGCCGGACCAGAGTGCCTGGAGGTCGTAGCCGTGGTACGCCGGAGGTGCGCTGAATTGATAATGCCATCCTTGTGGGAACGCGCCAGAAGCCCAGTATGAGGGGCAGTCGAAAGCGTACTCGGCGAAGACGTTGATGACGCGCTGGGTTTGACCAGTAGCATAGCCGCTCTGATTCACCGCGCTGGATCCAGTAAGCCCGTTTGTGGCGTACAATGGTGCAGAAGGGTTAGTAGGCTCAGTGTCACCAGCGTAAGAGTAGACCTTCTCGACGGAAGACTTCTCGGATGAGGAGAAGAGTGGGAACGTAGTCGAGACGTAAGAGCGGAAGTCGGCGAGGGTAGTGGCGGTGGGCGGAGCAAGGGGAATGCCCTCATTGGCCATGTTACTGGACAGAACACGCTTGCCCTTGACGGCGGAGGAGAGGAGTTGCTTGCTCGGTCGGTCCTTGATGAAAGACTTGTCGGTAACAGGGAGGAAGGCGAAAGTGCCAAAAGGACCGGCTTCGCTGACCTTTTGGCCAGCAGTCTGCAGCGTGGTGGTGTTTTGAGAGCGCAGACACGCGAGAGTATCTTTGGCGTTAGAGCAGCCAGCAAGCTCAGCGAAGGAATCGTATGTGTTCTCGATCTTGTCGTCATCGTAGCAGTACTGCTCTGGGAACCATGGGCTTGCGGTGATAACGTTGTTGAACAGGTTTTCCTTCTGCTTACCGCCATAAGCCATTGCTTGATACAAGACTGAAGCGGCACCGGAGCTCTCGCCCGCAATGGTGACTTTGCTCGGGTCGCCACCGAATTTGCCAATGTTGGCTTGCACCCACTGAAGGGCGAAATTTTGATCAATCAAGCCAGCATTAAGCACACCGTCCTCCTTGACATCTTCACCTGCAAGGAAACCAAATGGTCCAAGGCGGTACTGGATGATAACGCTCACGAAGCCGTTGTTGTTCTGCTTCATGATCTCGGTCGGGTCCAAACCCGTGATACTGAAGAGATTGTGGCCTCCTCCGTCTGCATAGTATCAGTCAAGGTTCAATTGTCAAATTTCATGCACATACGAATCCAGAAGAAGACGGGTAAGTTCTTCGCATTCGCAGGCGCGTACACGTTCAAGAACAAGCAGTCCTCGTCGCCAATGGCAGACACAAAGCCATACTCAGCTGGCGTCTGAGTCGAGGTTCCTGTCTGCGGACAGAAAGGCGGATCTTTCAGCGCGGGGATCGTTGCTGTCCTGTTCTTTGCCGGTGTTTGAGGAGCTGCCCATCGGAGCTTTCCAAGTGGAGGCGCAGCATATCGAATACTATAGCAGAACGTCAGTATCCATCTCGAGGACACTTTTTATCATTAGCACCTACCCCTTGAAGGCGTTGATGTCGCTGGCCGCGTCGTAGCTCCCGCTGTAGACAGAGTACCCTAGATCGACAGTTGGCGTGTCTCTCGCAGCGATCGGCGATGCTGTGACCCCGGTCAGGAGTGCACTGGCAATGGCACCTGCAAGAACCTTCATCTTTGCTGCGCGTATCCCAGCTCTTCTCGCGAGATTAGGCGCGCGGAAAAGCAGGAAGACACACGAACTGCAGGAGAAAAAAAGGCAGCTGCAGAGTGTAGCACACGCAAGGAGTGACCCGGGATCTTGGAGAACGAATGGACGGTTGCGCAACCTTAATTTCAAGCATCGGCAGATCCCTATTATATAAACACTCTCAACGGGATCAGGATGACCGGGGCTCCACTGCCAGGAAGTGTCCAATGCACGCGGGACCCCCGTTTGCGGATGGAGTGTGTTTACATTTCGTAGTGTGGTTCTGATGGCGCTGTCTGGACCGCCACACAAGTCCACGCTCCTGATGGCGACGGGAAATTGATGCTTCTGCAGCCTTAGCGGGTGCTGAGAGGAGAACAATTCGACGAGCACAAGCGAAGCTGGTCCTCGCTGTCCCGCTTCCGCTGGACATACCCGTTACCTCTGATTGGATGGATATTGATTGGGGCATATGTCTTCGTGCCAGTCGTGCGCTACCGAGGGGACCAGGCCGTCCGTCAGCGGAAAGACGTCGACACTGACTATTGAAATCATAATGCGCCTTGTATCACTCCAAGCGATGGTCTTGCGATACATGCAGCACTCGACAGGCGTATGATGATGCTCAGCAACGAGTCTGCATTGTGATCGACTGGAGTAGCAGGATTGATGCATCGCGGCGATCACGAGCTTCGTTCGAGCATTCCAGAAACATGGACATCTTCCGGCGAGCATGTCCATGCAATGCGTGCTGCGTGGCGGCTCTTCCATCGACCCAGAGCCCAGGCACGTGGGCGCACTCAATTTCCGGATAATGATGTTCATGCAGCCCAGTCTCGCGACCCAGGCCCGAAAGAAGCACCGATGCAGCCCGCTGACTCGGATCACCTTCGTTTAGGATGACAGGTTCGAGGAAAATATCGTCTGAAGCGCATCGCTACGGTGTCTTCGCTGGAGTGGATTGTTCGCGGTGATGGCGTGATGGCGTGTTGGGGCTTATCGGGGTGAACCTGCCGTGGCGTTCATTTCCGTGTCTGTGCCGCAATATGATGGAGATAGCAAGATCCTAGGTCCCAACGGCGATTGAAGGTTGCAGTGACTGATGTTCTGGGCATGGATGCATTACTGAGTGTGCTAATTGGCTCCGTCAAATTTGGCTTGCGAGAACACAATTGTCGTACCTTGCTGACCAGTTGCAAGTCTTTCCGTGACGATGGAAGTCACGCGAATAAGCATGCCATGCAACATGTGCGAAGATACGAGCGAAGAGAAGGAGTTACAATTACGCATGTTATGGGCTCCTAAGCAGGAGGTCTGATGTACATATGTAGTCTTCAGCCTCCACAACTTCCCTCTTGCATATCAGCCACAGGCTTAGACCCATCGTCATTCGCTGTGGTACGGCCTGGTCATGAAGTGCCGCAGCCACATCATCGAATTATCGAATGAGAGAGCGGTAATATGGAATGTTCGCCAACTTCATACCAACGTCATTTGCGTATTCTGACGACCATGACTATGTCCCTCACAGGATCAATGTTGTTGACGATGATATCTCCATGCTCCACGTAGATGGCTTGACTGTCACCTGAGGCTTGATGTTTAGGCTTTCAATTCCAGCATAACGCCGTGAAGTAGACATTGAGAAGGTACGACTGTCACATATGCCCTTCACCTGGATAGATATACGCTAAAGGCACAGAACAGTTCCTATATAACACTGCAACGCATTTATAACTCACATTGATCACTGCTAGCTACAGCGCATAAACACGTCTCGTTCTTGATTCAGCTACAGTGACGAAGACACAATTGGAGCTTGCTCTGGCCATGAGTCCACGCATCATGGTACGGGACAGCACGAAAACTCGACAAATTCTCAAGATACAGCTGTGGATTCAATGGTTCTGTTAGATATAAAATCCAACTACCGGAACACACGTAGACTCCCGTACACCACAATCCATACCTAACCACAGACCCATATTACAACGCAATCTCACACAGACCAAGAGATCTACGCAAAGCAACTAACGAACGAACTCAGCACAATGTCCAGACACCCCGACTACATCGACGAAGAAATGATGGAGGAGGAAATGATGAGCGAGGAAGAGGAGAGGGGCCCAAGATGGCCGTACGCCCAGCCCTTCACCGGCTACCGCGACTTCCTAGAAAGCGGCGCGTACGAGCGACGCGAAGACTTTGAACCTCGTTCTCTCGCCAGCTTCGGTCAAGGCCCCGAACGTTTCTACTCCCACGGCATGAGCGACTCAGACCGGTTCTATGGCTCAGGCTTTGACGACGAGATGAGGGAGTACGGCTGGTCGCGGGATATGGCGCAGGGGCCGAGGGGCAGGATGGCGCCGTATACGTTGGGTCAGGCGAGGAAATTTGCGAGGCGGAGGCATTAGGGAGATCGCAGAGGAGTAACGGTGAGGGCAAATTTGGGGTATCCTGAAGTAGGACAAAGGTATCAGGTATGGTATTCGTAGTAATCATAGTCTCGTGTAGTCTCCTGAACCAGCCAGGATGCCCGATCTCAACTCCAAATGCAAGTAGTCTCTTCCCGTCCCTCATTCTCAAGTAGAGCCTATCTGACGAACCCATGTGTGATGGGAGCATGAACGGGATCGAGGAGCAGCCCCGGGCCCTGTGTCTGGGCGGGCACCGGAGGCTGCAGTGGTGTGGGCTTCCCGAATTTGTTCATATCTACACCGTGCAAAGTGGGTGCCTGGAGGCCCTCAGTGGTGTTTCCCTTGGCGGGCGTCGACGGCTCAGGGGACGAAGACTTCCTCGCTGCAGTTCCGCGCGTCGTTCGACGCGTTGACATCCTGGTTGGTGCACCAGGAGCAGGTGCACCAGACACAGGTGTCTTCGAAGACTGCGTGCGACTACGCTTTGGGTGTGGTCCTTCCTGAGTCGCCGACGCCGCCTCGGCCTTTCGCTTCTTTGCGAGGAGGGATGTCGGGGGAAGCTTATCAAGATTTGTCTTCACCACGGGAGGCTCAACCCACGGAGGCTCATAGCCTCTAACTGGCTTCGCAGGCTGATTCTTGCTCGGTGCTTTACCCGAAGCCGATGTGGATGTAGTGTCCACAATAGTTTCCTCAACAGCCTCAGCAATTGTGGGCAACTTGAGTACTGTGTCGTCGTTTGACTCCTTCTTCATGGCTGGAAGAGCAGGGGGCACATCAAATGGGGAACGCTCAGAGGACCGCGCCCTGGAACTAGTCTGTCGGATTGATCTCGCAACAGAAGCACCAGGACCTGGGGTAGTGGCTCGCTTTGGGTTAATTTTCGACTCTTTCTTCACGGGCGGAAGAGGTACTGGCGCCAGAACTGCGGATGGCTCGGAGGATTGCGCTCTACGACGAGTCTGCCTGATTGACTTCGCGCCAGAGGCATCAGCATCTGGAGCGGGAGCTCGGGTGTTCGCTATC
Source organism: Phaeosphaeria sp. A1 3.1a (assembly GCA_003501895.1). Lineage (NCBI taxonomy): Eukaryota > Fungi > Ascomycota > Dothideomycetes > Pleosporales > Phaeosphaeriaceae > Phaeosphaeria > Phaeosphaeria sp. A1 3.1a. The sequence continues at coordinate 24,912 of QVXC01000087.1, forward strand.
GAGTTTAGTACCGATGGTTCAACATGTGATGTCACATAACAGCGCTCACCTTCAGAAGCACGCTGCTTGTTGCTCATGGTTGAGTCATGGGTTGCGTTGGCCGTGGCGGGCATGCTGACTCCTGAAGCATCTGCGCCCTGTGCGTTCTTGCGCACCACGGGAGCAGGCATTTTCTTCCAGCTTCTGTAGAAGAATGGCCACTTGTCTACGGCTTTGCCCTGTACTGAGTTAGAGAAAAGTATGTATACCTGGCGTGCGTAGGAACTTACGGTGAGTGCCCGAACGCGTCGCCATGCACGCTCGAGGTTGAAAAAGCCCTCGGCTGTGCGAATATCGCGGCTTTCGACATCTGAGGGCTCGTACAGGAAGTTGTTCTTGACCCAAGCGGCCAGCGCAAGGTCGTCGTCCTGCGAACTGTCGCTGAGGCAGGAGTGAATCTTGCTCAGGATCTTGATGTCAACGATACCGTCTGGGTTTGTGGGCGACATGTCGGCTGGTGGATTGCTGTTGGTAGTGTTCTTCCTGGCGCGAGTGCTTGGGGCCATGGTGGAAGGACGGTGGGTTGTACGAGGGGTCAAAGTAAGTGGTTGAAAGAGTAGGAAAGAAGTTTCTGGAGTGAACCGCGGAGGAAAAGGTGGGTACTTCATGTAGGCGATGAATCTCAGCCACCTCAAAAGTGCAATAGGCACGGGGTTATTGTGCTTTCGTAGTTGGTGAAAGCTTGATAGCGGCGAGAACGCGTACAATGGCAAGCGGCAGCTTGAACGAGATATCCAATACTGTCACTTGCGTGAAGCAAAATTGTTCCAGTCAGACAGGAATCGATCGATCGAAGGGGGCGTTGTTGTAGTCTTGCAGTTATTGTGTTGTTGAAGTTGACGTTGACGTTAACGTTGTGGGTTGCTGCAGAAATGGCGAAGTCCTAGGAGACCGAACACGGCCTCCGGTCCAATCATGTCACACCACTGGCATCCACCATGGCCACGCGATGGTGCTGCAGTGCTTTTGCGATGAGTTCATACTTGTAAAACGAGGTTTGGCAGCCTTGCTTCACCGTGGTCTGTTTTAAGAGGTCTCGCTGGACACAGTGCCCCACATGCGCAAAAAGCCCAGCTGAATGGGGAGAAATCGGCTACGACTTCTGAACAAGTCTCACGAATCTCAATTACATCGTCTGGCAGCTAATGCATCATATACGGATATATCATGAAGATTGTGTTGTTCTTGCCTGGAGCGACAGTGATCTGGTATGACAACCGCCGTTTGTATCTGCATCCTCGCCTCGGTGGCACTGTAGACCCTCGTCTGCCACCGTTCTGCAACGCCTGAGCCTTTCTTAGTTGGAATCCAGACTTTGTATTGCTTCTGATCCTCGTATCCTTCTCTGGTTCAGGTTTGGCTTCACGGAGATGTGACGTCGCTGACAACTGCAGTGTACACCTTGACCCTACTTCCGTCGCACAAAGGATGCCTCCTAGTAGTATTTATTCGTTCATTTCAAGTACCCTTTCTGAGGTATAAATGCTACGGCGACTGTTTCCAAAGACCGTAATGTAGCCTAATCCTCGAGCTGCGCTGCTTCCAGTGTTTGTAGCGAACTGCATCAGCGGTCTTCGACCCCTGCGAGCGGTCATGTTCGCAGCCGCTGATAATCTATGGTTGGAATGAGATGCATCTGCTTTTCATGTATTCTCCTGCACCGCTTGAGGACAATTTTGCCTAGACAAGGCCTCTCGATGGACACATAAGCTGATCCTCGGAGCTCAAGAACCGACCGCGACAGTAGAATTGATCGCTGTTGGCAAGATGCCAAGCTGTATACGTCCTCTTCGCCTTCTAGATCTTACACAGAGCGTTTTCAAAGGTTCGTATTGTCTTGAATTCTGCAAGCGTGCAACGCGGGGGTTTGCCGCACACTGGCGCGAACCTCCCGCTCTGACTCGCTGCGACCACAACGTCATTCCGTGACCCATGGATGAATCGACTTCAAACTCGAGCAGTACTCAGTTTCGCAGTGTGGAAAGAGTTTGGCAGGCTTTTGGGCAGATTCGTACTTGAATCGTTGATCAAGTGCGGCATCATGACGTCGAGCGGCCAGACGCTTCGGTCTTCGGAAACAATGACCCTGAGCACCTCTAGCTCAACGAAAGCAGCAGACTGACCACAAGACAAGCTTTCGCGGAAACCGATAGCAATCGTAACATGTTCATTTGAGCATGAATGAGTCCGCAAAAGATGACGGTCTCGTGATCCGATCAGGCTACGCCTACTATGATTCCCGTCATCTGTAAGACGAATTCTTCTGTCGTACAAGAATATTTGTGCGAAGCTCATACAGAGCACCGCTCGTGACAAGAGTGATGGAAAGACCTCGAAATCGATACACAATACTCTTTTGATGTCAAGTGCGTCCAGCATCCTCGAGAGTCTCTGAGGCATCCTGGACAAAGGCTATCCCAAGCAACGATTCAATGCCATATGGCACGGCAACATGGAGCGACAACCTTTCGACGCCACTTCCTCTTTGACCGTGCTGCAGTACATGGGCTCTAACGTAGAGCATCCAGTCTGAGGACATCACCCTGTTGCACTTCCTGACACTTTCCATTGACTGGGGCTTTGTGACTCAAAAGCTTCGCATGTATGAAGTCATACTAGCCTGACGAGTACCTACAATGAGATTTGACGTGTCATCATCCTCGTTAACACACACGTCACCTCAAAGCTCTACCACCCTGTAAAGAGCCGAGCTGTTCGACATATTATCGCAGTTCAATGATCTAGCCATCAACCCAGAACACATAAGCCCAAGATCTTAGTATGCAGTCATGCAAATGGCATCCAATGCCCTAAGTGTGGTAGTTCGCACGGCGTGGGAGCAAAGGTCACAATCGAAGTGGAAGTGCAAGAAATACTTTTGTTTGTGTTTCCCATTATGTATCTACCATGAGCAAGGACAAGTAAAGCTTTTAGAAAACAGAGCATTCGCAAGGGAGATATGTACAGAATTGTGCTGCTTCAGTAGCAGCACATAACACGTCCCATCATGATCGTAATCGTGATCGTATAAGCAGCAGCGGTGGACGCCGTGCATTCGCTCCAGTGGTATCGTATCGTAATGCATGCAAAGAGCTGCAGGCATGAGAGAAAGCAAAGAGCTCGTGGAGCGTCGTCTCAAATGCGACCGTAGCAGCAAAAGCTGTCAAGAGCCATGAAGTCGGTTCCATGGCATGGAATCGCAACGCATGCAAGAACTGTACAGGACAAAAGATGAACAAAAGAAACCCCAGGGCTGCCTCAATCTCATCGCAACAGCCCAGTCTCAGCATAATCCAAGAAAGAAAAACTTTTTCCTAGTCATCATCCAACTCACTAGCGCTTCCTCGAAACCGCAGTCTTCTTCGGGCTCTTCGCGCCCTCCTTGACAGGGGTCCTCTTGGTAGGGCTCCTCCCACGCGCACGTCCACCCACCTCGCTCTGCTGAGACGAAGCAGCAACAGCAGAATCAGGCGCCTCAGCATCCTTGACAAGCGAAGAGGCACGAATCATCGCGGTCTCATTGTAGCTGCCATACTTCTGCGTGGCAGTGCGCGTCCTCCTGTGGGATGGGGAGACTTCGGGAGTGGGGGTGGCGGCGACGACGACGGGCAAGCGGGAAGTACGGCGGGTAGGAGATGCAGGAGTAGCTGGCACTTGGAAAGATGGTGCAGAGTCCTGGCTCGCGGAGGGAGCCTGGGCGGTGTCGAGGCGAGGGAAGGTCGGCTTATTGGCCAGGTCCAAGGTGGGGACCTGGGAAGAAGAAATAGCGGAGACGACGTCCTCCATCTGGCCCTCGTTTGTAGGAGGAGGTGAAGGTGAATCGCGCTTGCGGGGAGAGGCAAGTACGCGGGTGCGCTTGACGCGAAGCTCCTTGCCATCATCACTGACCGGGCCGGCCTCTGGACCTGTCTCGGGGGCGCGAGCACGCTTTTTGGAGGGAGTGTCGTCTGATGGCGAGTTTGGCGGCGAGGAGTTCAGCTGGTCTTGAGAAGCTGTAATGATGGGAGTGGCCGGAATGGGAGGTTCTTGTTGGGTTGCTTGACCCACGAAGGAGGAGGCTGGCGAACGAGTAGCATCATGGTGCTGCGACGATGAAGGATCCCCAACTTCGATCGTAGTCTCTTGGGCGTTGGTAGCTTGGAGAAGGGAAGACAGAGCCGATGGCGGGACGTCGAGGAGAGGGGACTTGTGAGCATGAGAAGCTGCACTTGTTGACAAGAGCTTCTTCGAGGCAGATGAAGAGGCCTTGAAGCTAACCTCGGAGGGAGTGGAGGCGCGTTCCAAAGACTGCATCAAATTTAGACCGCGCTGTGAGCGCTGAAGTGATGGCGAGGGGGCGGAAAGTCTAGCCTCCAATTCGCTGACCTGCTCCTCGAGGTCTTTGGACTTCTTGCGTTCTTCGTCGCGCTCTGATGATGTAGTCGCGGCCAGCTCTATAAGTCGCGCGACCTCGTCCTCCAGCTTCTTGCTCTTCTTGCGCTCATCATCGCGATCAGCCGCTGCAGAATTGAGTAGATCAGTAAGCTCCTTGATCTTGTCCTCGTACTTGGTGTGCTGCTTGCACGCTTCATCGCGTTCTGTCGCAGTGGTCTTGAGCTGGCCTTTGAGCTTGTTGACCTTGTCCTCGTGATCCTGCTTTGAGGCAGCGAGCTCCTCTTCATACTGCTCCCCTAAGTCCTTTTGCTCTGCGTTGATCTTTTCCAGCTCCATAATGTCTGTCTGCGCCTTCTTGAGAGCAGTGTTCTTCTTTTCAATGATGGCAACCGACTGCTCCAGCATATCATGCAGTCCATCGCCATGCTGGTGTGCCTCTTCGAGCTCGCCGTCCATGTCGTCGTCGTGCATGATGGTGTCTTTCCTTCGGAGGTCGTCCAATTCTTCGTTTACAGTGTTTAGTTGCGCGACTACCTCATCCTTCTCGTTCTTCAGCTTTGTCTCCAGCTCAGCATAATAGATGTCATAGTCCATCTGAAGAGCGTTCTTCTCGTTTTCAAGCTGAAGGTTGACTCCACGAAGGTGTGCTGTCTTAGCCTGCGAGTCGATAAATTGTTGGGCCAGGTCGGGTTGTTGGTCGATCAGTATACGAAGCTGTCGGGCCTCATTACGACACCCCTGGAGCTCTTTGTCGTAAACACGACACTGCGTCTCCAATGTTGAGATGTATTTGTCCTCATTCCGGTTGTTCCACATAGTCAGGCCGGACTTCGATGCAGCATTGTCTTTCGCCTGCTTCGCCCGACCAATTTCGTCAAGTGCTTGAGCGATGTCGCGAAGCTGCTTGTTCTCGGTTGCTGCATTGTGTAGGAATTCCCATGCATTATCGAGCTTCTGCTGCCATGTTTGAGGGTTTTCGTCGGGAGGCACGTCACGAGTAGCAATGCGCCGATAGACTGCTGTGGCGTACTTGAGTGCTAGAGCCATGCCTGGTAGCGGCATGGCTCCCCCGTTACGGAGACGGAGATAATTGGTGTACATGCCCTTGGCTTGGTTGAAGATCTGGGAGGGTGCGGCGGAAGCATATGCAGAAGCAGACATGCCATTGGCCGTAGAGGAAGCGTCCGCGACTTGAGCAGCAGCCTGCATATTGTTGTAGAGGATAGTAGTGGTGGTGTCGGTGCTTGCACCGGCGGCGGACATTGTGGTGAGCGTGTTGGAAGCGGCCGCGAAAGTCGTAGTAGCCATCTTGTTTGATATGTAGAACTCGTGTGATCGAAGCTGGAAGGCTCGTGTTGTTCGTTAAAGTGCTTTGTCGGAAGCGTAGATGCAGTCAGAGTGGCTTGCTGGAAGATCCGTAGATGTCGGTGGGACTCAAGTGGAGGGCGGGTGGTATGGGTTTTGAGCGCAGAGGGAACGCGAGGATGTAGAGAAATAACAACAGCGCGGGTAGCTATAGAAACAATTAAAGATCTATCGATAAGTCGCAAACACGGAGTCATAGCCTTTCACTCGACGTCATTGCGGTTTTTCACGGGTTGAGGCTGCCGAGGTGCGCTGCGGGCGTTTGTACTCGAGAATCATAGTATACAGTGGACATTTGCCCGAAGTTCTTTCCCCAGGAGGTGGCCACTAATGTATATTACTCCATAGTTTGAACAAGGGCTGATGAGCATGCAGTTTTTCCTGGCATTCATTCGACGATAGAGACTGGAAAAGAGATCCAAGAAGACTGCTTAGATAACTTAAATGCTGCGTAATCAGTGGACGATAGAACACAAGCAGCTTGAGCACATATGAGAGAGATGACGATGGACAGAAACTTATTGTGGGAAGGTGGCATTCCTTATATTGACAGAGAGTTACATACTTGAGCCGACTTGCAGCTACTCATTGTAAGATACCATGGCGTTACTCAAATGTCAAATATCGTTCCCTCCTCTCCTTGTTACCTAGAATAGCTCCCTTCAAGGCACTCTACTATGTCGTCTTGCTCTTCTGACCCCACCACGACTCTGCCTCCTCTGCCTTCCAAGCGTCGTACTTGCCCGCAGCGCGCTCGATGACGGCTTGCTCAGCAGCTGCTTGCCACGTCTTGCCCATGTGGCCGTTCTTGAGGTCTTCCTGGAATCTTGCGACATCCGTGCGGAAGCAGTCGTTGGAGATGCTGAAAGCCTGTGGCCTTGGGGTATCGGTGTCGCCATTCTTGATCGCCGCAAGAAGGTTGTTGTTGGCAGAGGTCGAAGGCAACATCGAGATCAGGGTAGCTTGTTGCTCAGAACTGAGACTTGACCATGCTGCGGACTCGAGCAGCATGTGGTAGATATCGGCCTTGCCCAGTCGACTATTGGCATTTGTGGTGATGTAGACCGGGTCGAAAACCTTGCTGGTGGCTTTCCTCATGGGCAGTTCCCTCTGCGGCTTGGCGGTCTCCTGAAGATCCTCGAAGCGTTCAGGAGCTTTACGGTTGCGTGAGGGGCGAGTGCTTGGCTGCCGGGGTGGGGGTGCTGCTTTCTTTGCTGCAGCTTTCTTGGGAGCAGGCTTTGCAACGGCTTTCTTCGGGGCTGGCTTCGCTTTCGAAGTAGCAGCTTTCTTCGGTGGAGGTGAGTGTTCTTCGTCATCGTCTTCAAGGACTCGCTTGAGTTTGGAAGGAGAAGGAGGTACGGACATGCTCTTCTTGGCCATGTCGAGGTGGATGCAATCAGGCGACTGTGGCGGCATAGCAGGATCTGGTGTCGCTGAACTCAAACTGGCAGCGATAGGGCCTTCCGAGGCGGGAGTGGGAGTACCGGCCCTGGAGGATTCCCCAGGCAAGTGCTGATCTGGACTGGAGGTGGGAGGCGTGACCGTCTCCGAAAGAGTCTCGGGCACAGAAGGCAGGGGAGATGAGTCGATATTGGTTTGCGACATGGTCGTAGTCTTTGTCTTTGTCGGTGTGTGTGATTTGGGTGTTTGCTTCTGGGGTGCTTGGTTTGCGCTGTCTGCACAAAGAGTGTTGCGAGGAGAAGTTGAAAGCTGAGAGTGGGATGGAGGTCGTCTATGAAGGAGCGCGTTAGTCTTGCAGACTGGGGGCTTTATATGTGGACGCACAGAAGGATTGACAATTAGAGACAATAGGAGTGAATACAGAGGTAATGAGGCGCTATTGTACTGATGGATCGCACAATAGCAGCTCTCAAGTTCGGGAAGGTGACGCTCTCCTTCTGACAGGTGAAAGCAGCGTAACTCACCGCACAGGCAAAGACATGATGTCGAATCAGAGCGTCGTCGTCTGCACGCGCCACGTGACTAGTTATGAAGTCGCAATAAGAGGTTTTCAAGGTTCAGTGTTTATCGCCATGTGCAGGCCGGAGTCCGACTTTGGTAGCCGCGAAATGTGCTGGGCTGACGAGACAGAGTCGATCGTGTGAGGCCTCTCACCAATCCTGCCGTTTATCCACTTCGCAGGAGCTCCAACAGGTGAACTTTTATCGTGCAAAAAAGCAAAATGCGCCTGTGCAAGTTGAGGAAGGATGGCTGTGCATCTTGTACCCTAAAGGTGATACCTGGGTATTACAAACTCGTGACCACGACGCTGCGGTTTAATGACCTGTGCAATGCTCAGGACCGATGGTGACGAAGAGCTCGATGCAGGGAGTCATCCAAGGCTACACTGATGGGCACTGATCCATGGTAGCAACTAGCGTTGTGACCCAAAGGTTGTCGTTTACATAGACTCGTTGCGTTGGTCCAAGCGCACGAACTTCCCGCGGCGTCATCTGCGATTTGGCAATGGCAGACCGACACGTCGCCTGAATCTCAACACCCATTTCATCTCCTGCTGGCTTCTTGACCACGTCTAATTATCTGTAATACTCCCACGACATCGGAAATACTGCGAGAAACCAGCATAGCAGCCGACATGATCAAGCACACGATAATATCGCGACTCGATGGTCCGTAGTCGCACGCAGAAAGATATCGGATATAGCTCTGACAACATGCAGGTCTAATTCTGACTGCCTCTGTCGATGATGGCGAGGTATTATCACCTGGAATTCCCTCTGGCATACATCGTCGTCTAACAAGTTCCAGACAGACGCCGAGTTCAACGAGGTCAAGGGCAAGGTCAAGCTCGTCCAGCGCCGTCTAAATCGCAACTCAGAGCCCCAAGCCAGTATAGAGAGCGGCTCATACACCTACCAGTATGCCTCGACAATCAGTAGAGTGGCGCGTTATGCTCGCGCGCACTGCTACCCGACATTCACCATCCACAGCTAACGCCCTCTAGCTACCTCATAAGCGGCGACCTCTGTTTCCTCTGCATCTGCGACCGCTCCTACCCGCGCAAACTCGCCTTCACATATCTCTCGGACCTCTCCTCCGAATTCACTCAGACCTACCAGCCACAACAGTACCTCTCGCCCGCATGCAGGCCATACGCATTCGTCGAGTTCGATACCTTCATCCAGCGCACAAAGAAGACATATCAGGACTCAAGAGCGACGCAGAATCTAGACAAGCTGAACGACGAGCTGAAGGATGTCACCAAGGTCATGACCAAGAACATCGAGGACCTGCTGTACCGAGGAGACAGCTTGGAGAGGATGGGCGACATCTCGAGTCGGTTACGGGAAGACAGCAGAAAATACAAGAAGGCTGCAGTGCGGATCAATTGGGAGTTGTTGTTGAAGCAGGTGGGTAACCCAACGGACGATATCTCACCATTGCAAGCATCCATACTGACCATTCGTAGTACGGTCCCATCGGCGGTCTTGCGTTCATCATCATTGTCTTCATTTGGTGGCGATTCTTCTAGACGACTTTTGCGACAAAGCATACGGCCTAGCACCCTGGTTCACAAAACATCAGGACGGCGTTGCAGGTGCATGGACTTCTCCCCCCCGGTCTAGCAGAATCTAATACAATACCCGGTTGCAACTTCACACGCAATTTGCAACTTCCGATCATCTTGAGTGGATGGTATCTAAGTGCTGACAACCAAGTTCGTCCGGCCGATCTACTCGTCTCGAGTCAAAATGCACTAGAAGCTGACAGTGAAACCGCCCGGACCAAAAGAGGCAGCAAAACGTGGCTACCCAACAGCCCATTGTGCGAGCTTGGCTTAGGGTGGAGACACGCCGTCTTCAGGCGGCAGTATCCTACTTGCTGTGTAAAGTTGATATGTGGGTTTCGGCAGGGATGTTTGGACAACCACGCCGCTGAACTAATGCCGGGTACTCTTGTCTCCCTGGACGGCTAAGACCAAGGTACCACTTAAAGATGCGTATGCTGACAGCTTCTTGCCAATACCACAAGCTCTGCTTATATCGAAAAGCTTGCCTTGAACAGCGGGTCTTCCCGAGAGGACAGATCAATCGTTTCAAGAAATCAGTCTCTTCTTCAAATTTCACAACTCCTCTTCATCTACATCTGCATTGCAATCTTGATTATCATATCATCACCCTCACAATGTCCAATCCACACCTCGTCTTCGTCTCCGGCGCATGGCACGTCCCAGCGCACTTTGCCCCACTAACCTCCAAGCTCTCCGCTCTAGGCTACACATGCCATGTCAAACAAATGCCCGCCGTGGGCTCCTCGAACCCGCCCAAAGATCTCTCTGAGGATATAGCCTTCGTGCGCTCGACGGTCGAAAAAGCCATCGGGGCCGACGGGAACGACGTCGTCGTGCTTTGTCACAGCTGGGGCGGTGTCGTCACTGGCAGCTCTTTGACCGATCTCGGCAAAAAGGCGCGAGAGAAGGCAGGCAAGAAAGGGGGTGTGATAAGGACAGGCTACATCGCTGCCTTTATCCTTCCCTCAGGAATGAATCTGGCAGAGAATAGCGGAGGGGCGCCGTGGACACGGGAGGAGGTACGTGATCATTGTTTTCTTAATCAATCCTTTTGCAAAAATAAAACTACTCTTCAGAAACAAAAATACACACACAGACCTTGGAGAAGATGCAGTCGTTGACAATCCCCTTTCCAGCCACCCTACGTCTACGCCACCGACCCAAACGTCTTCTACAACGACCTCCCCTTGAACGAGCAGAAGCACTGGTTTTCCCTCACCGAGCGCCATGCGTTGGCCACCTTTAAAGATACAACGCCCGCTGCGAGCTGGATGGAGATCCCGACGTCGTACTTGCTGTGTGAAGATGACCTAGCACTCCCCGCGGCTGCGCAGGAGGCCATGGTCGCTAAAGCGAAGGAGATAGGCGGGGAGATTGAGGTAACGAAGATAAAGAGCGGACATAGTCCGTTCTTGAGCAGGGTGGAGGAGACGGTGGAGTGGGTTGAGGGGGTTGTGGCTAGGGGGAAGGGGGGTGCGGTCACGCCTTGAAGATGGATGAGTGGGTTTGATTGAAGAGGGGGTGGGATATTATCTTGATTGAGTAATGATATGGGAAAGCTATGAAGAAGGGACCTTGACAATATTTTCTACCACCTTCATTACCTCGAGAAGTTCCTCGTCCATCATTGGCTTTCCGACGATTTGGACGTGTGTAGGCATGCCTTGTGCGACGTCTGGGTCATCTGCTCATCATATCAGCATAATTGCGTCTCTATCACATCACCGCAAACAAGCAAATTGGCAAGGAAAAGAAAGACACTTACACGCCGGCTCATACTTCACCCCCTCCTCCACAAACCCCTTATCTGCATCCATCTCCGCCTTCCCCACAGTAAGTATCCCCGCAGGATAATTCAGCAAATTCGGCACCACCGTATAAATCGGTAACCCATACGTATCATGTCTCGGCGCAACCCCCTGATAGCCAACCATGAGCACCGCATCCAACCACTCGATAGACATCACATCATGCCACTTTTTCAATATCCCCGCGCGCTCGACATTCATGTCCCACAGCTTATCGAGCGTCGGTTCCCAGTTTTTCAGCTCAGGGAAGCCGGCGATGGCGAGCGAGGGGATTGGCGGCTCGCCTGAGGCGGCGACGAATTTCATCGATGTGTTGTTGGGGTCGAGGGCGAAGTATTTGAACGCCAGGAGGGCAGTCGAATAGAGTGGTGGGACGCGTTCGTCGAGGGGCGTGATGGAGTGTCCAGCGGCCTTGAGCGCCTCTGCGGTATTGTGCAGTGCGCGCGCAATCGGTGGGTGGAGCGGGCGCTCTGCACATCCTCGGAGCAGGCCGAAGCGCAGAGTCCTCGTGGAGGGCTGGACGGTGCGCCAGGGGACGTTGAGGGCGTTCTCGTCTACGGACCAGGGCCGTTGTGCGAGCACGGCGGAGAAGAAGAGCTGGTAGTCGCGCACCGAGTGGCCGCTGGGCCCGATGACGGCGGGGATGGACGATGGGCTGCCGAGTCGGCCGACGGCGACGCCGCCGGCGAAGGGGATGCGGGCGGCTGTGGGCTTGATGGATGAGACGCCGTTGCAGAGCGCTGGGATTCGATTTGAGCCGGCGATGTCGGTTGCGCAGCCTAGGACGCTGCCGCGCATGGCGAGGAGGGCACCTTCACCACCTGTGGAGCCGCCCGAGGTGCAGTTCAGCTTGTGGGGGTTGAGGGTGCGTCCGAAGATGTTGTTGTGGGAGTCGGCAGTCATCATTGTCTGAGGTAGGTTGGTTTTGACATAGAAGACAGCACCAGCTCGGGAGAGGAGGGTAACAAGGGCGCTGCTGTTTTTTGCTGGGGGGTGGGCGATGAAGGAGACATAGCCGATGGTTGTATGGATGCCTTTGACGTTGAAGCTGTCTTTGAGACTGATCGGAAGGCCGTGGAGGGGGCCGATGGGTTTACCCTGTTTCTCCAGGTATTCATCACATTTCCGTGCTCTTGCTAGAGCTTCATCGAACATGATCTCCGTGAGGCAATTGACACATTGTTGGGCGATGGCAGCTCTTTTACAGAATGCCGTGACGACTTCAATGCTCTTTAGCTTTCTGCTGGTCATGAGCTCGACCAGCGCGGTGGCATCATAGTTCTCTGTGATGTCCAGCTCTTGCTCGGTCAGGATCCCGCATGTCTTCGGCACATCTAGAGCGCTGATGCTTGATGTCTCCGTATATTGAGAGGCGTTTGGTAGAAGCCAGTCTCTTGGTATCTTTGCAGCCACTGACTCCCTCTTTGACTTTGCCAACTCTTGCCAGTCTGTAACGGCCGGTGTAGATGCCATGCTGAGTTGTATAAGCTTGTTGAAGTGGATGACAGAAAACAGGACTGAGACAATTTCTTGGAACTTCAGAGAAACTCAAGCTAAAAAGGACGGGTAGGTGAAGTCTCAAGGCAATGTAGAACGCGTGATGCCCTCGCAGGCGTTGTAAGTGGGGAATTTATGGGGAGCCGACACTCTCGGAATGCATTTCGGGACTGACTCTCGCTGCTGTGACCGGGTCGGTCCGACTGCACGAACCAGTCGCTGTGAGCTTGTAGCAAGTAGAACATATAATGCATCGCCAATCAGACCATTGATGACCTCTGTTTGTCGAGAAATGTACAAGTGATGGTGTGCGCCTTAGCTACGCTACAGTCTGAGCGACACTGCCGGGTACCTGAAAGAAAAGCATAGGGCTAGGGTATCATGATGAATGTTGTGCGCGCTCAATCCCGTTTCTCAATCGACTTATAAGGCGACCTGCTCCTGGTGTCTCGTCTTCTTCTGCGTTCTCTTGAACGAGACCTTGACCTCGGACGCTCGTCACTTGGACGGCGCTCTCTACGATGCTCGGTACGGTCGTCTCGCCGCTTATGCTCTCGACTCCTCGAACGCTGCCTGCGCCTGTCGTCCCTGTCGTCGTGTCGCCGTCTGTCACGCGACCGTGAGCGCTCGCGATGTCGGTGTCGGCGCTCTCGATCTCGGTCTCGTGAGCGGCTGCGGGAGCGGTGTCTTCTCCTGCGGTCGTGGTCGTCGTCTCTGTGCCTCCGTGACCGCTCCTTCTTCTCTCGTCTCCGTGCCTTGTCTTCATCCTCGCCAGCTTCGGCCTTTGCTTTCATGGCGTTGTCGGCATCGGCTTCATTCGCCTTCTGTCCCAGCGGGGTGAGGTTTGCGTTATCCTTGGCTCTCTCCGGCACAGGCAGACCCATGGCAGCAAGCATGGCATCCTCCTCGGCTTCCTTGAGTTTGCGCTTCTCTTCCTTGATGCGCGCAGCCTCTGCTTCCTTTGAGTCGTCGTCGCCCTTTGCGTACCAATTCAGATCGCGCCCCTGCTGCCAGCGACCAACCGGGGCCATGAGCGAGTGGCCCAAGTAATTCTCGCGTTGCGCATCGCCCTTGACGTCCTCCCATTTGAACTCGGCGCGTCCGCCACTGCCACATGTTAGAAAGACCAAGCCATATTTTGATGTCTTCACTCACCGACTCCCCTCTTTCCGCACTGTCTGTAGAAGGTCCATGGTGTTGAGGATTGTTTGGATGGTGAAGGAAGTGAGTTGCGGACAGTGACGGAGGTGCCTGGTCCAGCAACTTTCTGAGGGTCCAAGCTCCCTCCGCCTCGGCCTCAGTCGCGACACCATCAAAGACACAACTTGTGATACACATAACAGCACACGAACAACACCCAAAATGGCGATGAAAGTGCCGCTGCTCGACGAGCAGGACTTCTACCAGCCTCTCGCCCTGAACGACCTCGAAGGCCAAAACATCAATCTTGCCAACAACTTCTGCTGGTACTTCCACAGCTCGCAGTTCTTTGAGGCAGCATGCAACAACTCCGCCATTCTCGGCCACCACCGAGACGACCCTGCCACCAACTACGTCCTACACGATCGCAAGATCTTCGACGAGCGACTGCGGAGCATTCCGGAAGGAACCCAGTTCGTCGTGTCTGGGGAGCCGCAGGGCGAGGGCCAGCCATGGCTGTACCAGCGGCAGAACAAGATGCGCAATGTGGAGGGCCAGATTGAGACACACGTAGAAGGCAACTGGTACAACCGCGACACACAGATACTCATGGCGCCAAGCTTGTTAGACGTAGTCAGAGCGCGATTGGTGAGTTGCTGCCTGCGACCCGAGCCCAATGACTTGAGGAACGCGCGTGCGCGATGAGGAAGCAGAGCTAACATGTTCCGCAGCTTACCGTGTCGACACGTCTGCAGCAAGTGGCCGACCTCTCCCAGAACATGACGCACTGGAGCCCCGCCAGTGGACACTCGTACTTCCCGCAGTCTTACGAAGCCCCAAAAGCAGCGGCCACTGCGAGTCGCATTGGCAGTCCGACACTGGCGCCTACGGACCTCGAGCAGTCACAGGACACAGCTGCTGCACAGGCAGCAGATCCCGCCGAGGCGACCGAAGACTTCTCCGATGCGCTGTTTATGCAGTCGCTGTTGCTGACCAACAGATACGGCGACGAGTACATGGACGAGAACCCGCTCAAAGGCGAGCCTGGCGCTTTTGTCTTCACCAACACGAAGAATGCCGTTGACGAGAGGAACAAGGCACAGGAACAGTCAGCACAGGCAAAGTCTTCGCAAGCCACTGCTCTCACTATCGAAACACGTCCTCCGAGCGTGGCGCCCTCAGTGGCAGCCACACCCAAGGGCGGAGCTACGCCGGCACCGGCAGAAGCACATAGTAGGAAGGGGAGCGTAGCGAACATTTCCAAAGAGGCCAAGGAGAAGAAGCGAGAACGGAGGAAGAGCAAAGGCTTGGCCAGCCCGACGACGCCCGGTGTGCCTACTCCTGGCCTGCCTCCTCCAGGTTGAGACAACGTGGTCGGGACGAACCTTTCCTTTAGTCTTCTATGATACCCAGCATATACAGTACTTCATGACACCATTACCTCAATTTCCACCACATCACTTCTTCTTGCCAAGTCTCTCCAAACTCGTCCCACACCCTTCCAACAACCCGAACTCCTCCTTCACATCCTCGAACCCTAAATCCCCCACCACCATCCTCGCAACCGCCTTAGCCACAAGCCCAATATGGCTCATCCCTCCCCCATTGAATCCCGCTAGCATCCACTGCTTCCCGCTCTCTACGCCCGGCACGCGCCCAACGTGCGGCTTCTCATCGCTCGTGTACCCCATGATGCCCGTCCAGACCATATCAGGGGCCGCATGACTGTCTCCCCATCCCAGGAACGTACGGGACATGTAGTCGTCCCAATACCTCTCAACCTCTGGTGAGAAACGGACCGAGTCGTCTGCGTTATTCCACCAACTGCCTTTATCGTTTCTGAAGAACGAGCCCCCGCCGCCGACGACGATGCCACCGTCCGGGCGGGGATTGAGGTAGTCCGTACTCGTGGGCTGATTCTGCTCGTCCGCGAAATGGATATTGTACGTGTTGTTCAGTTGCGGGTGAACAGGTTCCTTGGGTTTATGATGGCTCGCCATTCCCCTAATCGGTGTGATGGCGTCGGTGAAGGAGGGTATGAGACCCACTGTCCACGCATTCGTCGCAAACACCACTTTCCCCGCTCTCACCTCTCCCCTTGGCGTGGTAAGGACGTTGTCGTCCGAGACAGCTAGCACAGCCGTATTCATCTGCACATTCAACCCCCCGTCCCCAAACCTTTCCACTAGCCGCGATAATATCCCCGCGACGAATTTATACGGCCACAGACTCACCGCCGGGGACGTGAATCCTCCCACCGCATCTTTGATACTCGTAACCCCCTCCACAAACTCTGGGGGTACATACGCGATATCCCGCGTCCACGCCTCCCCCCTCTTAATCGCTGCGTCATACACGCCCTTCACAGCATCTACCTCAGCGCCAGATTGGAACACATCAAAACTCCTCCGCATCTCAAACTCACATTCCCCCGCTAACCCGTCGTTCTCATCAACGACTTCTTTTAACGCGCCCATCACCCCAAATACATAAGCTTGCATTGCATCCCGCTCCGAGGACGTCGGTAAGCCGGCGAGAGTGGATGTCTTGACTTTTGCGTGCCCGCCATTCCGCCCCGTTGCGCCGGAGCAGAGGGGGCGCGCGTCTATGAGCAGGATCGATGGAGCTGGCGAGGGGGAGTGAGAGAGGATGTGGTATGCAGTCAGGACGCCGGCCATGCCGGAGCCGATGATGGCGATGTCGCATGTCGGGGGTAATGTAGACGTCGATTGGAGGTTGTGGTAGCGGTGGGGTTCGGAGAGCCAGTATGAGGGGACGGGGTTGGGAGTTGGGAGGATTTGGGAAGGCGTTGAGGTGGGATGGGTGTGGACGATGCCTTTGGGAGGAGTGGTGTTGGGATTCATGGTGAGGGGGCGGAGGACCATTGTTGGAATAAATTCAAGGTTGGTATGAGTAAGGTTTGTATCCTCTCTTGGCTATATACATATACATATTGGTGAACTGTTGTAGGAATGAAATGTCCATGCAATGTTATTCCGATCGGTGTACCGGCATCAGCTCTGTCGGTATCATCAGGCGTCCTCTGTACGAATGCCAAACGCACCTTCCGCTTCTGTGCTTATGTTGCGCCATTCCGATAAGGTCCGCGGAGTAAGAATCAATCACAGAAGTATGCATCACATTGCAAAGCAGAGAAGAGCGCGTTGTATGAGTGGGTAAATCCCGGATCTTCGCATGCCTTTTTTTTGAAAGGACATGGTCAGATCTCCGACGGATACGAGTCTTGACTAACTAATCATCCCTAGAGGCAGAAGCGAACTGTAGATATCCCTTTCCATCGATGCAAAACAAACAAAATAATAACTCCGTCCCATATGCCGCTTTGCTCGCTTCAGACAGCGTTATATATCAATCTGATGAAGCTCGGTTCATCAACACAGTTTGTTTCCATCCGCCGCCAAAAATGCAAAGCAAGAATCCAACGCGTCGTGGACCACCAAGCGCACGACCGAGGTAGTAACAAAGGAGAGATACCAATCGACAGTGAAGAAGCGGAGAGGTATGGTGATGCTGGCCAGGTGCCGTATAGTAGAAGAAGAGTACAGGTATAGAGGTGAGAGGAGACAAGGAAATGGTATCTCTAAAGCTACAGTCTGGATGTGATGAGGGTATTGTTCGTTCTGGTGGTAAAAGGGTGCGGGATTCTTGCTTCCCACGAACATCGTGTTTTTGTAAAGTCAAAGTCAAGGAAATAAGGAAAGGGATGAAAAGTGTCAAGACTACAAGTGGTAGGTCACCGCCTACCACACCAACTCAAAATCAAGGTCGCCGAGGTCATCGTGCACCTGCACGGATGACTGTTGGCGCCAATCTTTGGTCTTGTACCAATTGTCGACCTTCTGCTCCCAGTGGGGCAGAGGAGGGCTCTTGGCTTGAAATTCGGGCTGAACTGGGCTTGGGCCCCAGTGAATTGGTCGTCTCCAAGTGCCCGTCTTGCTCCGCTTCCTGGCGGAGTTGGGAAGGGATTGAGCTTGCTTGGGAGACTTTGGCTTGGCCGGAGTCTGTGGCAACGCATGAATAGCTGGACTGCGCCTACGGTCACCCAGCGCAGCCCACTTGTCGGCGGCTGAGCGCTTGGGAGTCGCCGTTGGACGAGCCGTCTGGTGCTCCTCGAAGATGAAGCCAGTGTTCTCGCTGACGTGGTCAACAGCGCGGCGGTTCTTGGGGGAGCGGCTGCGGCTGTTGTTGACCATTGCAGGGTTCTTCAACTCGGCAAGGCCACCACGAGGAGTCGACACACCAGAGCCAGCTTCAGACACTACCTGCTTGACCTGCTTCTCAGCTGCCATGGGAGTGTAGCTGTTCTCGAGCTCGGCAATGAACTGCGCATCGTCGTCCTCCTCGTCCCAGAGGTCACTCCAGCTCTTGGAGAAGACGTCGCGCTTCTTGCCAAACACAGAGGCCATGCTGTTGAAGGGCTTGACAGGAAGCGAGCCAGAGATGAGCATCGGGCGTGATCGCGTGACCTTGAGAGACTCTGGTTGCATGACGTCAGAGGACCTGAAAGATAAGCCCAAACCGGAATCCACGAAAGATACGCCGGACGCAGTGTCTGGTTTCACAGCGTAAGAGTACCCAGGGAACTCGTCCTCGGCGTAGATCTCAGTGTCCGGGATAGCGGACAATTGACGGATTGGCTGAGGTGGAGACATGGCAAGAGCCTTGGCCCAGGGGAAGGATCCGCCGTTGTCAAGCTGAGGAGTGCTGATGGAGGGTGTCCTCAGAGGCTCACGGTTGGCACCGACCTGTACGACGTCACGCTCCTCGGTGCAGAACTCGTCGAGGCTCTCGTCATCGGTGGTGAAAGCGATGGCGCGCGCAAGGGCGGCCTTCACCACAGCGAGATCGCGCCTCTCGGGGTCGATGGCCAAGCAATGTCTGATGACCTCAAACGTGTCCTGCGACATGTTGGGGAAGACATCAAAAAGGCTTTGACGGTCCAGAGCGAAGTCGGCGTACAACGGGTCAGATGCTGCAGGGACAGCAAAAGGGTTGCGCTGGAACAGAACATTGAGCATGACGATGCCAATGGCCCAGATGTCGGCCTTTGCGGTCGAGTAGCCGACATGAGTAGGGTCGTACTGCTCAGGAGCCATGTAGCGATCGCTGCCGACGGCGACCTCCCAGGACCAGGGGTCCGATGTAGCAAGGCCAAAGTCACCAAGCTTCATCGAGCCGGATTGGGTCAGGAAGATGTTCTCGGGCTTGATGTCGCGGTGGTAGATGCCCTTCGAGTGGGTGTACTCGACAGCATTGACCAGCTGCATCATGAAATCGCGGACGTGCTCAGTCTCCAAAGGACCTTTGCCAACGCGAATAGCCTCGTAGAGATCACCGTTGGAGCAGAACTCGAGAACAATGTAGATGTGATTCTGGCTTTCAAAGGACTGAAGGAGGTTGACAACATGGTCGTGGGAGCCAAGGCGAAGATGGACACCGAGCTCTTCGGAGCGCTCATCAACAGCGAAGGCAGAAGGACAGTTGACTGCGGCGGTGGACTTGGTAATGACCTTGATGGCTACGTTGTCGCCAGTGACCAAGTCCTTGGCCTGGAAGACCATGCCGAAGGAGCCATGGTTGAGGGGAGAGATGGTCTCATATCGTCCATTGAGTACAACGCCTTCGTAAAGCTGATTGCGCATACACTCCATAGGGTCGGTGTGAGAGGTAAGATGGGTAGCGGCCGAGGAGGACTCAAGAGTCTACCGGAGGCTGATCGCTGGGGCTGGAAATGAAGATGGCTCCGAAAACAGATGAAGCCGAGAATGGGAAACTGGTCGTGACAAGACAGTGGGAAGACAGCCGTCGACCCAAAAGCGATGCTCTATCAGACTTTTGAGTGTGACAAGTGTTGGAAGATATCAATAAATGTTTATGGTTGTCCGGTCCGGGGTGGGATGGAAGGACGGATAAGTCGTTTTAAGGAGGGTCGCTCCGAAGGTACTGAAAGCAACGCGATGTCGTCGGTGATATGCACAGGGGGTCCGTCGACGGAAAAGACAAGGAAAGAATCAAGAGAGTGTGGTTCTCATTGGACGGTATTAAATGCGTATAGATGGCCCGGGTCAACGAGCTATCGAGGGGAGTGTTCGTGCGGCGTCGTAGACGGCCGGGAGAGGGGTTCGCTGCGTAAAGGAGGAAGTCGTAACACGTGGAGGAGCGCGGGCGGGCAGACACGAGGTCGATGTCTGGATGACGCGGTTGGCGGGTGAGTCAAGCGCACGGACTCGGGAGGAGAGCTAGCTGGGCCTCGGGGGACAGCGAGGTGCTAGGTTGGCGGGTGGTCACGGGAAGGATGGTTGATCAATGCAGCATCAAACGTCTGTTCCAAGAGACCGAGGAGCAACGCAAGTCGGAGTGCCGATGGTGTGATGTGAGGTGCGAGTCGACAGAGGGCGGGCTGTGCACGGTAGTGTCGTATGGGGGGTGGCCAGCAGCAGCGCTCTCTTTATCACATCAATTCTCGGATCGGACGCGCGTGTCGGGCTGTGGATGGCGGACGGTTGGTGGAGAGCGTGGGAGCGTGGTGTGGAGTGAGCCTGGCGTCGTGTGTTGTTGTCGGCTCAGCAGTGCGGTTGCGGAAGGAACGAGTGGAATGCGGCAATTAGTAGTAGGCGGAGAGCGGATGGCGGACGTGAGGTGTGGTGGTGAAGAGGAGAAGCAACGCTGAGCTTGAGAGCAAGGACGAAGGAGGGCAAGAGTGGGTGTGTGTTACGGCGGCATCTGTACGGTTTGGGTGTGGTGGTGAGAGCAGAGGGAGGGCCGGCTGGGAGTATATGACTGGCGCCGCCGGGTGCATACAGGCTTGACCTCAAAGACGGTGTAGTTGGCGCGATGCCCGATACGGCTGGCCACGGTCATTCCAAGCTTGCAGGGATGGGCCGCGCCAGGTGATGCACGCCACGACAATAGTGCAGGGTGGGCTCTAGGGCGGCGCTGGCCAGTTTCTAGCAGCTTCTGAGGGCCCGCCGCCAGTCACGCTCCGTCACCTTTGTCCGTCCGCCTTGCTTGCGGCTGTCCCAAGTGACCAGCTCCCCTCCCAAGTTGCGTCAGACGTGCGAGCTCTTGCGTGCACCTGCTCCGCTTCGGGCCTTTTCGCACCATGGCATCACCGCGGTGGAGCTGCGATGGGGAATCGAGGTACTCTGATGATGACTGCCCGCTGCTGTGCTGTCAACGCGCGAGCATCGACAGACCCGCCCGCTGAAACATCGACCTTGCTTCACAATAATGGCCGTTGGCGAGTGCACGCTGCTGTGCCCGCACGAACCCAGGTTAGATCAGCAGAGACGTCAGCCGGCCGCCTTTGCACAACTCGCTGCCCTGTGCCCGCGAGCTGCCACCTGGCTTCAATTGGCCGTGATCGGCAGCCTGCTGCACCCCCCAAGCCTGCTCCAACAAGGACCGTTGCCGGCTCATTTATCGAGATGCTTGCCACCTGTGGCCTTGCCATTAGCCTGCCCTGCTGCTGCTTCGAGTGCGCTGCAACGAAAGTATCGCTGGGCTTCGCACCGCATGTGTGGTTCAGGGGCCATGCGCCCCAATAGAGCATGACAGGTGTTTCGAGAATTGGCGCTCGACGGACAAAACTCTGGTACGCCCGCCAGCTGTAGCCTCGACTTGCGCGTCAAGCACGGTCGGGCGGGTAGCCGCCAGCAAGGGAACCCACCTGCGAATCTGGGGAACACCGCGCCTCGAGGCTACAGCTGCGCAGCATCGCCATCGTGTCCTCTGTGTACTGGCAGCACGCGGTGGAGATGAAACAAAGTCGGTGAGGGCGACATGTCGCGAATGGGTGTGCTCCTCCACTGCACACGACACTGAAGTCCTGCGCGCTGCTGTTTACTGTTGTCGGCCCCCAGAGTCTGGATGCTTCCTCGTATCGGCTGCCCAGTCCCGTCAGTCAGCTCGCCAGCCGACCCTAAATAAGGACTTGCAGTAGCTTGCAGCTCGGAAAGACACTTTGCCTCCACTCACGCGTGCTGGACAGGCACTCGATGGCCTCCTGCAGGAAACATTGCGGCAGCCTTTGCCGTCTCAGGACTGTTGTATCCACCTGTGCCTGACTTCCTCATGGCGGTGTGGACCGACAGCAAACTGGCAGAGACAGCACACGTTTTTGGCAGACCCTGCAGCCTATGGCAGCGCGAAGAAATCTACGATCCTGCGGATATACAGGATTGTTATGGCAGGTGGGTTCTGGTGGACCTACGGAAGCTATCCGCGGAATGCAAGAAAGTGGGCATCTTTTGTGAATGTCGCGATGCTGCTGTGCATGCGGCCTTGTTTACTCCTTGTTTACGCTCTCAGTAAACAGCACGCGCTGTACTGTGGAAAGCTTTTCCGCCGCACGTGGTGGGTGGGCGCGACAGCACACACGTCGTCTTGATCATCGCGATCGTTGCAAGGAGATGGTGTTGCAAAGCAGCGATCGTGTGCACTGTGCTGCTGTTTGCGCATCGCGACTGCCACAGCGCCATAGCGCGATTGCCCCCAATGGCTTCAGTGCTTTGGGCGATGCAGAAAATTTTGCACGCGAAATGAACACGTTCGCGGCCACGACGCTTCATTCGGCAGCTCTTCCATTTCATTGCTATCGCGACTGTGCACCTCCCTACTGCTCGAATAATACTGCAGTACACCGCTATCCGTCTGCGTTGCTGGCCGGGCCAACCAGCGCCCGCCTCTGCCACACCATATCGCGAGACACTGCAATATCAGAGACTTCTGCACCTCACCGCTACTCACCGCCAGCAACTCAACAAACAAACAATCAACAACATGCCGCCCGTGTCCCTTGATCTCGAGCGATGGAGTGCCTCTGAGGTTGTGTTGCTCGACATTGGTAAGTCCGCGCGCCTGCGCTGCTCGAGTCTATTGTGCAACCATTTTGCTGCGGCGAGAACGACTGCAGCCCAGCCTCCACCAACCTTTGTCATGCATGCAACCATCCGATGCGCGCTTTGGTCTGGCCAGCAACCACCCGAAGCACAGCAGACTCGCGCTCTGGTTCGTGCTGTGTTGCTGCGCTTTCCCGGGCGCTTGCAACCCCAGCTTCTGCTCACGCCACAGAGACGACAGCCATCCACACATGTCTTACCTGCACCGTTCTACGCCTGCAACCGTTACGAGGCACCATGCTAACCACCTGTCTTTCCTTGCGTAGAGGGCACCATCTCGAGCATCTCCTTTGTCAAGGATGTCATGGTAAGCAGCTCCGTCTTCGCACCTCGTCCCCGTCAAGACTTGCCCTCGGTCATCGTCTCGAGTGTTGCGCCTTCCCCGCATCTGGAAGCGTGACGATCACCTCAGTCGAGAACAACCCCGGGCCGCATACCCAAGATCGTGGTGACACTTCGGCAGTCCTCAAGCCACTCGCATCGTCTTCTGTGCTTTCTCCTGACGTCGGCTGCTGTTTCCATGCCATTCTCGTCGTTTCTGCAATCCGTCACGCGACCCGTCGTTATGGCTGTATGCCTCCTTTCTGCGACCCGCTCACGATAGCCGCAGTATCCGTACGCATTGGAACGTCTGGCGAGCCTAGCACGTAACTCCTGGGCAGATGCGGACTTCCAGACCCTCATTGCGGGGTTCCCAGAGGCCACCAGGCAGGACGCCGACACCTTAATCGCCCACGTAGAGGATTTGACACGTCGCGATATCAAGGCCGTGTATCTCAAACAGCTCCAAGGTAGGTTTGTCAATGTTTCTCAGCTCGCAATCAGGCCGGCTGGCATTCCTGTACCTGTCTGCTGTCGCACGACTTGGTTGCGCTCAGGGATCATCTATCGGACGCCCCGTCACCGTGCTGCCCTAAGTCGCTAGCGTAGATCTACCAAAGGCCATTCCATGTTTGGTACTGCCGAAAGTAGTGTTATTGTGATAGTCGCCATCGTTATCACACTGATAACTCAAAGTTGGGTCATTGGAGTTGCGACGGGGCCCACGGTGATCACGCTGCCTACATCTGTCCAGTCCCCACAAAGCTATCAGCTGGTCCCTGACCATACTCAGTCCTGACTAACATGCTTTGACTAACAACAACCACAGGCCATTTGTGGACATCAGGGTTCACCAATGGAGATCTAAAGACCCCACTATTTGACGACGTGGTGCCAACTCTGGAGACGTGGAAAGCTAATGGCAAGACGCTGGCCATCTTCTCTTCCGGAAGCGTGCAAGCTCAGCTGCAGTTCTTCTCCTATGTTCGAGACGGAGAGTCAACAAAGGATATCAAAAATCTGTTCTCTGCACACTACGACACAGTCAACGCCGGGCCAAAGCTAGAGCGCGCTTCCTACGAGAAGATTTGTCGCGAGCTAGGCCACGATGTCTCCAAGGTCTCCTTTTTGACCGACAACATCAAAGGTAGGTTCAATCCAGCGTAGTCGTCAGTGCTCGATGTATCTGAAACATCGCACCCACACATTACGTGCCATTGCGCAAGCAATGGCATGGGGCCAGCACACCACCATATCCTGACCTTTGTTCCCCACATCCTTTCCTCTCATATGCCCGTTTCGGCGAAAGCAAAAGTGTGGGAGAAGCCGGCGGTTGTTGCCGCACCAGTGGCTATCCTTCAATCTGTCTGAGCCACGACCCCGCCTCACTCTATTCTGTCATCTGCTATGGACGATGTCCGAATACGGCGTTGTCAACCTGCCACTGACTGTACCACAGAGGCCGAAGCTGCGACCCAAGCGAATGTATACAGCGTCGTAGTCGATCGCCCTGGCAACGCACCACTATCGGAAGAATCGCGAGCAACGTACACTGTCATACAGAAGCTTACCGATCTGCCTTGAGCAATCCGCAGGTGTGGACTACTGTGTACAAGAGGGACGTCCATCCATGCGATGCACAATCACAACAACAACAACATGGCCACATCGCCATAGCGATAACATATCACACCATCAGTACTAGTACTGGTAGAATACAACCAAAAAGCGGAAAATGCTCGCATTCCATCGCCCGTCTCACACACCGCGCTTGTTTCACCTCCCACACCCCATTTAGAATCCCTCGCCACGTGACATGTCGTGACATTCCGCATTCCTCCAACCCCCACTACCTGACACAAAAGCCCTCACCTCACATATACCCCCCAAAGCGCACCACCTAATATCCCGAAAGCAGCTCTCGACCTGAATGCGGATGGAATGATCACCCGTCACACCGCCCGCAAAAGCAGCGCAGGAACGCCGCGTTTCACAATGAGTTATGCCCGCTGTCAGTGTCGCAAAGTGTTTCGAACGGGGGGTCCGCGCTTGAGTTTAAAATTTATGCGAAGAGGAAAGTGTGGAGGGGTGTGGAAGCGGTGTAGAGATAGGGCATGAGGTGGGTGGTTGATCTGGTTATGCGTTGGATGTGTGGCGTGTATGGGAAGGGATTTGTATATGTGGTTTACGCGAGAGCAGAGTGAGCTTATAATTGAGGCGAGGATTTTGAGAGAGAAAGAGAGAGAGAGAGAGAGAGAGACAAGGTGCGGGGTAGGGATGGGTTTGATAATTTATTTGATTTTTAGAGTTAAGTTAGATTATAATTATTGTTGTTGTTGTTGGTGGTGGTTATTTGGTTGAAGGTAAAGTGTTCGTATCATGGTATCATGAAGCAAACTCGTCAAAAACTTTCGCTCCTAACTCCAATGCCAAATTCACTCAAATTTTCCTCATATCGCTCGTCCCTTCCCAATCCGACGGCGGAAGTCGATGTTGGATAATATTTATCCTCCCATTGTAGAATTCATGTTTCTCTATTCACACGAATTAGCATCAATTCAACTCACGCCAGAAAATATATGATACTCACCTTCGCTTTAAAAAAAGTATAATAATCAAAAAACCCGTCCATAAACTTCAATTGAGCTCTGGAACCACTCCTGCAAATGCTGCTTGACATGCAAGTCGCGAACGTGGAAATGGAGGCGTGGGTGTGGGATGGTGAAGGACATTTTCGGATATTTCTTTGCGGTGAAAGCTTGTAGCGTATGTCGAACGATAAGATAACTCGGATGTCTGATTCACTAGAAGAAGATGTTTGTAGTATATTCACTGTTGTTGTTGTGGCTTTGATTGTTGTTCTGCTCTTTCTTCTCTGATGTCCTCCACAACGTCTTCGACCCCAGGATCTATATACCCCAACCCCCCATGATCTTCCCAACAAGAAAAAACTTTTTTTCCTTGTCAAAAGTCATGTCGCGATGCTCCCATAATCACCTGTCCAGCCTCGCGACGCCTCGGAAAAAGTCGGGTGAAGCCGGTGGTACATATGATTGGGTGGTGTGATTACAAACGTTGCTTGCTGACAAAAGTCACGCCACGAAGGGCCAATCATGCATCGCGCGGAGGGTGACTTGAGAGGTGAGATGACGAGTGTGAGCTGATTAGCGGCCGCGGATAGTTTTGGAGTATTGGAAATGGATGGGGGTTGGAAATGCAGCTGTACAGCAATGACGAGATTTGGAGTGGTCGTCGAACAGGCACAGAAAAGGTGCACTGGCTATGTTAGCAAAGAGAAAGTTAGGTCACCAAAAACATGAGCGATAAAGAAATGTTAAATAGTAAGAGGATATTGTTTGATTCGACGCCAGTGGGGTATACATGCTATGCAACCGGGCAAGATGAGCCAGGACCATAAGGTCCCAGAGCCATGCCATGCAAAAAGACGTGCGACGGTTCTGTCATGATGCGTAAGAGAACGCCGAATATGACTTTTATACCAGATATTCCTGCCTTGTACTTGCAAACCGTGTCAACCGGTCCGCACGCTCATAGTGGTGGACTGTCCGGCCGATCAATAGCCAAAGAGAAATAATAGTCCGTAAGCGCGTTCATCTCATCGCCATAAATCGTTTCTTCCGCGATGTATTCTTCCAAAATGTCTCTTCCAAAACGGCGGAGGGGCGGGACGTCCTGTTTGGTGCCTCTGAAAGCTGGCTGTTCGATGCAGTCATATCCCAGAGCGCCCACCTCCCAGACACCTCCACAAGAGTCGCATATGACTGTGGTGGTAGCTGGCGCGACAGGATTTGCGGCGCCGCAGCGAAAGCACGCGAAGCTACATCGCTCGCATAATGTGACCGCAGCGGCATCGCTGTCAGCAACAGAAGGTATGGCGGGCCGGCCGCAGTGAGTGCATTTGGCCTTTCCAGGTACAATGCCAGTCGCAGCGTCCACTGCCAGCCACTGCTTTCGGAGTTGATCAGGTATACGGTCCAGGCTTCGACCTGAGTCGCCAAACTCCTCGATGGTCACTTTGACCAAATTATCCTTGCATGATGGGTTGTTACAAGGTGTGCCAGACGTAGTCGTCAAGCTCAACTGAAACTCGAGGGCTTGCTGGCGAAGAGCTGGCGCATCAACGCTGCGATCGAAAGGCCCTGCGTAGTTCGGGCCCTGAACAACTTGTCGAAGAGGGAGACTGCCCATTGGCACGACTTGTAATTCTTCGCTGAGCAAAAGCTCATGTCCTTCTGCTACACCGGACTCTGGTATGGTGGAATAATGTTCGTTGTGTATCCCATGAGGGCCATGGTAAGGAACATACTCTAATTTGTCCGCATCCTTGATCGTGCAGTCATCTCGGCCAACTTCTAACACATTCACGGAGCCGTTCACTTCCCCGAGCAGCAGCTTGCTGAAGTCTGGACTGAACGCGCCGGCCATGATACCAGAATCAGTAGTTATGAGGTCTTTGATAAAAGTGTCGTCCACGGACCGAGTCACGTCCCACACCTTCACCACACCGTCAGATGATCCACTGTAGAGCCTCGTCGCATTATCACCCCATGACAAAAGCCGGATGCCAGTATCCGTGCGTTCATGAGGGATGCCATCTTGCAGAGGCATTAGAGAAGTCCCGTGCGACAGCACTCGGAGAGGATCGTCTGCTTTGCGCAGATCCCACACATACACGCGGCCGTCCGTACAGCCCGCTGCAAGGAGATGCTCGTCTTGAGGACACCACACAAGATCGTTCATATCTAGCGCCCTGCATTCGATCTCCAGTGGGCAACTGTATCGGTCCATGGTATGCTGATCGTAGAGGCGAATGACTGATCGCATGCCCCGATTGACGTTCGATCCGGCAACACATCCAGCAGCAAACAACGGCATGGACCTCTGATTCGGGTTGAAGGCAACATCAAAAACGTTCCTCTTTGCACCGACTATCGACAGCTGGGAGTTGGTCTCAAGATCCCACATACAGAGGTCGCCGGAAGTGTCGAAATTGCTGTCATCTCGCACGTTTGCACCAAAACCCGCAAGCAGAAATTTACCGGTTCTTGGCTCAAATCGGAGCGCCTGCGGGAGTATGTTGAGTTCGGGACGCGATGCGGCTTTCTCAGACTGGAAACTCGTCATTTTAGGCTTTTCGTCTCGAGTGATGAGATCCTCTTCCTTCACTTGAATGACTTTGATTGGCCTCTCCGCCTTTTTATCCGCGGTGGCAAGAACTCCAGCATATTGCTGATTTACTACCATCATCTCTACCGGCGCCTTGTGCCTCAACTTTTTCGCTAACTCGGGCTGAGACGATTCTGAGCATAGGAGATCCCAAACACAGAGAGAATTATCGTATCCTGCAGAATACATAAGACGGCCACTAGGTGAGAATGCGACTGATGTAATCGTCGTGTAGAGCTTAGGATCTTGCGAGTCGAGCATCGCATGGCTTGAATTGGCTCCCGACTCAGTCTTTGGGCGGGCTATCATGTGCTCCGCGAGTTCGTGGATTTCGTCATTGATAAGGCTTCCGAAAAGGAGGTTGTTCGGCCTGTTGTACTGCATCGAGTCTTGATCTGTCACGGCAACAGCACCTGCGGCAAAATGCTCACCACGCGGTGACCAAGCAAGGGTATGTATGTCGCTTGAAGCTCCTGTCCAATATGACGACGGTCCCAAGGTGTCCATGATCTTGTTCTTCACGGGATACGCCAAAGCCCTCGATGCCGCTCTCCAACCTCGTCTTGACTGCACACCAAGCTCTCTGTGGCGAAGTATGGAAGAAGTAGATTCGTTCGAATTCGTGGCCATAGACTTCTGCGGCCGAGCAGCGGAGAGGCGAAGTATCCGAGGAGATTCGGGCAGTATGCCAGCTTTGACATCGTGGAGGAATGCTATTATGCTGATTTTCTCGCGAGCAGGCAGACAACGCTGAAGGTCGCTGGCTAAGCGTGAAAGTTGGGGCTCAGTCAGGGATTGCAACATCGATCGTAGCTGTCGCCTTTGCGTTGAATGTCGAGTCTTTTGTGTGCGCTTTTGGTCCTTCACCAGTGCTCGCTCCACACGTGCCGCTTCCACGGGACTAAAATCAACATGGACCAGCATCCCTTGCCAATTGCGACTGGCAAGCTGATTCCACTCCCAGCTGTTCGGGGCATCCTGCAGAGAAAGACGCTCTGCAACTGCGAGGTAAGGCAGTTTCTCGCCCTTTGGGTCCCGACACCGAAGGGCGATGGCAGCATCATGTGCGTCATGAGTCAATTCAAGGGGTGGATTGATAACTACATGGGCTTTTGCTGGAGCCTCAGGCTGTATATGTAAAGGGGAATCGCTTCGCGTGGATGTCTCGATAACTGAGGGCTCTTCGATATCGCCATCATCAAGATCCATTTCGTTCATGTCATCGGCTAGTAGTCTGTTCCGCCTGCGGACATCGTAGTTTACTGGAGGCGCACGTCGAGGACGACCGACATGCATACCGATTTCACCCCCTGAAGAGTAGTCGTTGTCGGTCAGCTGTCGAATCATACGCGGCTTGGAGGTACTCGACGTCGACGAAGGACGATTACTGACTTGGCCAGCACCACGACCAAGGCTGCCTGTTTCAGCAGATCTACTTGGCTTAGATATATTCGAGCGAACTGCAGGCCAGTCAATCTTTGCTTCGCCAGCCCATTCTTCAGGAAGCTTCAAGGTCGTGGGGTCTTCGTCTCTGTTCCTTTTGTTGATACTGGTCGAGTAACGAGACTGGAGTATAGTATATTCCCGCGAAGGATAGTATCTCTGGAATTCTGAAGTGATATTCTTCCACTTGAGCCTTTTCACCTCCTTCAGGAATATCAACAAATGCTCCTCTTCCTCCGAGAATTGGTTGGTGGACTTCGGACGTATTAGTCGTTCAGCTACGAGGGGCTGGGTCGTTGTGATACGAGGAACGGTGGCCGAACCTGTGAGAATTGGCGGCTTCGCGTACTCTATTTCATTTGCCCTCTTAGACCAGCTTGCGATTTGAAGTCTCACAATAAGTGACGGATGTGCTATTGTGGAGTCTGAGTTCGAGGTGGATGCATGCAACATGCTATCATTGGAATCGAGCGCATCTACCATGACACTATCCTTGGAGGCAGACGCATCTGATAAATGGCCGTCGTCCCCTTCACTACCGGACACTGAGGTGGTTCCAGATTGGCGGTACTTGCTGAACGCTTCCCAGAAACGCGGTTCTTCAGACTCGGATGAGTTCAGATTATCAATTTCGTCATCAGAGTCTACTCCATCGTCTGCATCATCTCTTGATCTTGCGTCTCTCTCGGTAGTGATGGCGCTCTGTTCGCTGACGTTGACTGCCGGTCTTCCAGTCGTACTTCGTTCGGTTGTTTCTTCGCGAGGCATATGGCGAGCTTGTAACGGAGAGGGATGTTCGACACGCTGGCCTTCGCGTCTGTGGACACTATTGTCGGTGTTTTGAGCAATAAGTAATGGCCGCGGTCCGCTTCCTGCAATCTCATTAAGCAGGGACGTAATTGCACCATTCCTCTTCAAGGCGGCGTTCATGTACAGCACGGACGGTGCTTTATTCTGCATGCCCGCGGGATGGCTCTTCTCGACCTGCCGGGTCGGCGCAGGTCCTTGTTGTGTACGTGAAGTCGAACTGCTGGCCCATTCCTTTGTCCCACCGGTATTCATTTGTTGTGGCGGACGGAGTGCGCCTGCATCCCGTGAACTCGTTGACCAGCTTGAGCTAGCTCCTCCAGATGTCGGACCACCTGGCACAGCAAGCTTCCTCCTTTTCGCCGGTTGACCTGCATTTCTGCCATTGTTTGCTGCCTCGTATATACTGCGAGGTGCGGGCACATATTGCGCTGACGAGATGCCGTTTCCCAGTGAAGCACCGGCTGCAGTCGCCACACTCGGGTGTGTGCTGAGACTTGATGACGACCCTCCGTTGGACCGAATTGGCTGGTTTAACAGGTTCGGGTGGTTCGATGGGCTTCGCAATGTGTTCGCAGGAAAAGGTACGGGAGTGTTTGTTGCTTTGGAATGGTCTGTGGATCTAGAAAATACTTGGTTTGAAGTATGCAGCGGTACGGTAGGTCTGGACGCCACAGACGCTGGAGGTAGTTGCGGGGTGTCTTCATCATCGTCGCCATGCGATGTTAGGTCGATGAAGCCACTGCGCCAGTCGCTGCGCCAATTAGCAGCCATAATGTTGTCGTGCTACAAGTGTGCGCCTATGAAGTAAAAATTGGGAATTCGAGTTTGGACGTACCTCAGCGACATCTTGCTTGAGATAAAGCGACGCGTCCATTTGGACGTGAAGGTGAATGTGAGTCGCGTAAAGTGGTCGGCAGACGCGCATGACTAGCAAACCTAGCGGCGCCTCTCATTGGCTCAACCAAAATGTAGCAACCCTTCCACCACATAAATATTCTTGAAGTTTATCTAGCAGAAAGTGAAGATAATTTGAACTGACAGAAATATGGAATGCAGGTTTTGTCACAATCGAAAATAGGGCTCAGTTAGAATCTAGTGGGGCGTAAATTCTGATATCAAGAATATAAATTTACAGTAGACGATGCACATAGGAGCAGCGTGTGCCCTCATAATTAAGCTTAGATCTTCTCTGACTTGCCCTGTACATCACCTACGCCTTCCTCGTGGCTATTCTGCACCGCGAGACCCGTGGTAGGCACCTCGGCGCCAGGAGCCACGTCTTTAGGTACTGGTGGACCCGTAAAGTCCTTCCTTCCGCGGACGAAGTACCAGACGATACTAATCATCGCGAACCCAGCAAAGACGACGCTAGCATAGTTCATCGTTGCGGGTTCAACGGGTAGGCTGACAGGCATGCAAAACAGCACGACTGCGAGGCAGATCCAACAGATGGTAGCAATATTGATGGCATAGCCGAATCGACCTAGCGAGAAAGACGAGTTCTTGACAGCTTGACGACCGCGGATGATGGAGATGAGGATGGGCATTCCGTACGAGGTCGAGAGGCAGATTGTGGCCACACCAGTGAACGAGTTGAAAGCAGCGGATGAACCGAAGTAGATAAGTCCGAGAAGGCAATCGACAGCTGTTGAGAGAATGAGTGCACCCAGAGGAATATCGAAGCGTTTGTCGACCTTCTTCCAGAACCTAGAACCTGGAATAGCGCCATCGCGAGCAAAGGCATATGTACATCTCGATGCAGCTGTTAACGCGCCGGTGCCTGCGAAGAAGAGGATTCCGAGGATGAGGAAGAGCAAGCCAAAGCCGCCACCGGCCGACCCGGTCACGGTCTTGAAGAGAAGACCGATAGGCTGGCCGTTCGCAACCTCAAGAAGCAGCTTGACCTCTGGCAAGACGAACAAGATCGGGATCAAGTAGATGACGCCTGTCACACCAGCCGCAGCAACAGATAGTACGATGGCTTTTGGCACTTCGCGCTCAGG
The DNA here is from genome assembly GCA_003501895.1 of Phaeosphaeria sp. A1 3.1a. NCBI lineage: Eukaryota > Fungi > Ascomycota > Dothideomycetes > Pleosporales > Phaeosphaeriaceae > Phaeosphaeria > Phaeosphaeria sp. A1 3.1a. The sequence goes on from QVXC01000087.1 coordinate 57,352, forward strand.
GAAAGCGACTTCCTCGCACATGGATGCAACCATTCCGTATCCCGTCAACGTGTAGGCGGCTTGCAGGAGACCAACGAAGAAGGCCCATCCAGACGGCCTAATCAAGGTCAGCACGAAATCTCACACCTCAAAAGATTCGTATACTTACCAACCACTCTCGCTGGCATCATAATGCGTAAATACGAATTTCGCGTCCCTCTTCGTATCCGCCATAGTCAACAGCGTGATCAGAATAATGACCACACTGCTTGCCGTCCAGTAGATGCAAATTTTGTTAATCAGATCCAAATATTTGGCCCCGAAAATATTCACGCTCATGCAGATAAGCATGACCGCCCAAAACATCAACACCGTCTGCCACTGATTCGGCACAAAGTCTTCTTTCCACAGCGTAATCGCCGACAAAATCAACTGTCCACCAGAAAAGTTAATCGACAAGGTGACAGTCCAATTGCCCACGAGAGTAAGCCATCCGGTAATCCAAGACGTGATGGGCGCCCATTCGCGGGTGGACAACATGGCGGACCAATAATACACACCACCGGCGGTAGGATACACGGCGCAAATCTCAGCCAGCGACGCTGCGATGGAGAGCGAGATGAGTGAGACGAGCACCCAGCCCCACAGGATGGTGACGGATTGGCCGTCTGTAAGGGTGATGTAGAGGGTTGTTGAAAGACCGAAAGGGACCGCCATGATTGCGAAGGACCTTGGAATATGTAAGTCGTCATTTCCATCTTCGACATGCGAGTAGGGCGTTGGTATCGACTTACAAACCCAATACACTCATCATGCTCAAATTTCGAGGTAATTCGCTCTGATACCCCATCTTCGCGAGCGCAGCATCCGCACTCGGATCGGTCGTCGAGCCCCGTCGCCCCATGCTGCCCGTGATGGAATTACTTCGTCGCTTCATCATCGTGTCCGACACTTTCTGCACCGATATCGGGCTTTCTCTGGGTTCTCCTACGTGCGCGAACACCAAGTGCGCTCGAAGTGTAATGCGGTAGGTGTATGTTGTGCGACAAAGAACAATCAAAACCAAGACGAAGATCGATTCAGGGAACCGGGACAACAAGCCAAGTCACATGCAGCTCCAGGGTAGACGAGACGAACCCAACCCTCCTCCCAGCCGCGCTCGCGTGCGCCGGGCGTGCCAATCCGCCGAATCGCAACGCCAGTTGCGGGGAACCTCTCCTCGTTCAGGAGAGTTCGGTCGCAGTCTAGATCCAAGCGTTCAGGCTAAGCATTGGCAGAGACCGACAATGATGCAACCGTTGCTTCGCGCACTTCAGGAAATGCGAGCAAACCTTTGTGAGGTAGATAGATAAGGCTTGTCGGCGCATCCAATCACCTGGGAACAATGCAGAGATTGGTTATCTGTATCAGCAGCACGCGGGCAAGCCGCCATGTTGGTGGATGTCAGCTATCGGATGTCACCGATTCAGCCCTGTGCGTCATTGTTAAGTGCCGGCTACATTGACCGTATTCGCGGGACAATGTCGGGGGGTGGGGACGGAGCGGATGGATCGTATCTTCTACGGGCGGATTGTGGGTAGACATTCAAGATAAGAGAAAAGGGGTCTTTTGTGGGTGTGTCTGATGCATTACTCGTGACATGTGTAGTGTAGTAGAGTCTGCTCCAGAAGTAGAGGAGGCCGCTAAAGGCAGGCTCGCTAGTATGTAATGGGTATCCTCCGCTATTAACGCCTTTCAAGATTGCAATCGTAATTTGTTATGAAGAGGCTTGCAAGAATAGCAAACGCCCGTGACGCCATCATCAGATTTGAGAAATTTCTTCTGCAGGCACAAACACCTCTCACATCTTCAAAGCCAGCTCGCCCAATGTAAGCGATCCCTTCCTTGCTCCAGGCTGTGTGCTCGCCAATGTATTCGTGTTAGAGTCATCTGCCGGGTTCTTTGCTCGAGTTCATCATGTATCGTTCGTAAAAGTCAAAGATCGAACTCGATTCCGGATCAAATCCATCTTTCGAGAGCTCCGAAATGCATTGCTCTGGCGTGATGACATCCGACAGAACATGGTTTTTGCTTTTCCATCGTGTTACGCAAGGAGCACGAGGGTCAGTGTGCACGACGTAGAAATGTCGGTAGTCGCGACGCATATCGAGATGCACGCAGCCGTAGTACTGAACCATACGTGTAGTGGCCTCCTCTCGATTACGAGCCAATGCCCCGAAGTAATCCAAAGGTTGTCCCTCGGCGATGACGCGTCGTTCTGACATGATCGGATAGCTGTCGTACTTTGATCCGAACGATTTCACAGGTGTATCCTGCTCAATAAGCCTACCATCGCTGAGAAGGGTGTAAAGTTCAGCGCGCGCCTGAACATTTGCATCCCCGGCTTCTAGTGCTGTCTGTTGCTCTTCGCATCGTTGGAGTAGATACTCCATCAGCTCGGGACGGACACACAGACGCCAGTGCAAGTTCACCTCCTGAATCTCCTGCCACAGATTGTTCGAGCCTGAGATGCTGTGAATGCTGTCGATCTTGGCGCAGAACAGCTTAACGATCTTAAGCGCAAGCTGCGGCACCTCTTCGAAAACATCTTCTGTAATGTAAATCAAGCCCCCGACGGGGAAGATATCGATGCAGTCCAGTCTTGTATCGCTTGGACAGGTCAGTGCAGCAGGATCGTGTTCGATGTTTGTCTGCACTCCAAGCGACCAAAGACGAACTTGCTTCCGCAACAATGAACCGAAGCCGGCCAGGTCAGAGAACTGCTCGAAGGAAGGATGAGCCTGGAGCCGTCAGTATTCGCACAGAGAATCAAGAACTTAACATACAATGACGATGCCAGAGCCTCCGGCGATGATCTGCTCCCTGTGGTAGTACCAAGCTCCTGGAAGCCATGCGTTGCTCACTTCCACATGATGCATGAGGAGCCAGCGCGTCAGGAGCTCGAGCTCTTCTTGATGATCCACAGGGTGGAAAAGGAGAAGTGCCTTTCGATCAAGCATTACACGCTCTGTTCCATCGTCACTCCATTCGAATAAAGAAGTGAACGTCACATGCAGAGCTTCTTCAATCTTATGTTTCGCGGCCATGCTTGATAACTTTACTGGCGGGAGGGCAATTTCCAAATCTGTACCAAAGGGCTGCTGGCATACTGTAGATGCCGTTTCATGAACGCCTGCTTCCTGCGTGCGATGGGCGCGCAGGGCTGATGGAACTTGTTCCACTAAAGGCGAAACAGGGATGGATATATCAGCACCAGGCGACATCTCATGCTGAACGCTTAGGTCAGGCTGGACATTTTGCTCTTGGACACCTTGTGAGATATCTCGTTGTCCCATAGGAATCAGGTCTGCTGATATGTTAGTCATCAAGCAGAACCTTTAGTCGTAAACGACTCACTTGGATTCGGGTCATCCTGCAACCGACCTTCACGTTTCAACCGAGCTAGGTCAATATGCGCTTTTGCACATTTGGTTCCGTATCTACATTTATCCTTAAGATGTTGCATACAGACAGGACGAGGCTGCTCCGCCTTGTTTCGACCAGCAAGGACGTCTGTGATACAGTGCTTGAATATGCATTGATCATCTGATTTCAAGCAGCGAGCGTGGGCCCAGAACCAACAAGTTCTGTCTCGATAATCATTTGGGTTGGTTTGCCGAACAATGGAGCTCTTTATTCTCTCACTGCACGGGAGCAGGGTAGGATTAATCTGGACATGCTTTCCAGTGGCATCCACCTGCTTCCAGCCTGTGTTTCTGTGGGCAAATTCGCATTCCGCATCTGAATGCTTACAACCAGTGCTGTCCTCAAGCCACTGGCGACAAGTCAGGCTCTTCGCCGGCATGTGGAAGTTATGCGGCTGTTCAGTGACAGGGGATTTGATGGCTTGCGTTGATGGCTTGTTTGCGTTGCTTATTCGTTCACTCAATGGAATCAAAGTAGGATCAATATGGATGCGCGCTCCGTGGCTGAGCGTCCAACCAGTATTCCTGTGAGCGAACTTACAATCAGCATCTGAGTTGGTACAGCCTTTACTAGCCTCGAACCAATAACGACAAGTCAGATCTCTCTTGTCTAGGAACCCGGCGGAATGCTCGCTCGTGGGAGTCGGGATATTGGACTTTGATGATATATGTTCCTTAGGTGCTCGCTCAGTAAAGGGGACCAGACTGAGATCGATCTGCACGGGCTTTCCTTTGATGCCTTCCTGGAGCGCCCAACCGGTGTTTGTGTGGGCAAATCGACATTCCGGTTCCGAAAAGTTGCAGCCACGACTGCCCTCAAGCCACCAGTGACACGTCAAGGTTTTCGGTTGCACATAACTATGGCCTGTTTTTCTGATGAAAGAAGTGGATGGAGGTTGGCTTGGTGACAAGAAGCCGCTTCCATCTCGCTCGGTAATCGGAGGAAGACTTGGGTCGATAGGAACGGTCTCCCCTTTGATACCTTCTAGTAGCTTAAAGCCAGTATTGCGGTGGCTGAACGCACACTCTCGGTCCGGTTTACTGCAGCCCTTTGGGTCTTCCAGCCAGAAGAGGCATGTCACAGGCGGCTTGCGGTACTTGGGTGGAACGTAGCCGTGCTCATCTCCAATCGGTAGATCGAAACCGTTTTCGTCTGTGTTGCGATGCAAGAAGACACATTTTGAGGGCGGATAGGCGCAACTGTTGCTGAGTCTCCAGTTATAGCAGACCAAAGGAACCTTGCTGGACTCCCAATCTGCCATAGGTGCTGGACGATGCCTCGATTCCTCCTGTTCCGAATCTTCTTGCACGCGGAGATTGCGCACCTCACGACGTCCATAAGGATTATCAGCGGGAGCTTTGGGGTTGGCCCTGGGTAAAGTGGAGGGCGCAGCGCCAACAAAATCAAGTGCATTGAGGTCGGGCTCGCCCTCAGTACGTGCTCGCTTCTCCGCATTTCGGCGAAATTTGAGTGTACCAAAGTGCTTATCGCTTTCCCACTGCTTCTTTTTGGGCACTTCTGGATTGTTAGTCATTCGAATGGGGTTAGAAGACTTGAGACTGGGCCCGGTTCTCCGTGCTATATGACCAATTGCCACCTCAGCGGGCCCGGTCTTGGAAAGCGAAGAAATGGACGGGGCTGGAACGTTCGTGGCAGGAACCTGTTGCCTCGCAAGACTATTATCTTCAGCTGTTGTCGTGGAGGATACTTGTAGGTCTGAACCGCTCGGACGTCGCATTTTAGGTGATATACTGGTGCTGCTATTGGAGTTTCGCGACTTCTCAGCGACGGTGTTTGCGCGAGATAACGCTGTTGATCTGGCCTGATCTGGTCCCTCTGAATCGTTTCCCTTCGAAAGAGGCTTCGATCGCTGCCGTGCAGTGCTGCTCTTGGGGCTTTTTGGGGATAGTATTGAGCTGCCAAGATCGGGTGTGTTGTTTGTTCCTGACTTGTTCTTAGTTCGGCCATCATGTCGTATTGAAGGAACACCATCAGAACTCTCGGAGCGGTTGTCTGTAGCGCTGTCCTCTTCGTCGGACTGATGGAATGGTGCTGCACGAGGCACAGCTTGCGGCCTAACGAAGAGACTGTCATCGGCTTGTTCGAGGGCGGAAGGGGGACCGAGCGGATTGGAATCCTGGCTGCCGACGAAGAGGTCTTGATACAATTCCTGGCTGGCGGTCGGGGCTGAAGTCAAATGCTTGACTTGGGGTCGGGCATCTCGACTCTTCTGAGCGGGTTCACTATCATCCTCGCTACCATCAGTGTCGTGCTCGCTGCGTTCAGTGCCGTACTCGCTACTGCCAGTGTCATAGGTCCAAAAAGTACCCACATGGTCGAACGAAACATAGGTCGGGGTAGGCAAGGAATCCAGTGCGCTGACCTCCCCAATGTCGATAAAATACTTGTAAGAGGCTTCGCGACCCACTGGTTTCTGCTTGCCTTCTACACGACAGTCGGCATCATCGTCCTCGCTGTTATTCTCTACCACTCGCCGAGTAGCTTTTTCCCGGTGTTTCGGCATTCTTGAGCGCTCCTCCGCCTTGATCACCGCATAGCGAGCCAGATTTTCTTTGTTGAACGCTTCGAACAGCTTCTTCGGCATTTTGGCCTTGTGTTTGTCCCATCGCTTAACGACATCATCAGACCATTTCATGATACCAGACCAGGGTTCCCACGAGCCTACATGGGATTAGCAACGAGCGAGGTGTAGTAAGGATTTGCAGTGAGCGGTTATGACCGCGCTACAAGATGCCAAGAGCGTAACTGCAGCTTCTGATCCTACATGCCGCACTTACTTCTGTGTAAGATGTAAGTACGTGCTGGCACAGACTTAGTTCGGATACTCACTCATGCATTGGGTAGTCCGCCCATTCGATAAGAAGCTCCTTTCCAATTTTAGAGCTCGTTTTCTCGGCACGAATATCACAGATCTCAAAGGTTGCTTCCCCATCTTCTTCAATGTCGGACATGCTGGAGACTGGAGACTGGCAGTAGACGCTTTGATTGGTCAGGATGAGACCTGGCGTAGGCTGCTCGTTGCTCACGCGGGCTGCACCCGCGATCAGTCTGACAGAGCCGCAAGCGATGGTAGACGTCAAAGGTCCTGCTGGCTGGGCTGGTAAGAAGGTTGCCGTTCGAGTGCCGTATCGCAAACAGCGAGAGTGCTGCTGTGTATTGAGGCGTCAAATGGTTTGCTAGGCCGTATATGGCTAGTGCGTCTTGGCAATATGTGACACTTGTGCTTTGTCGGGGGAGGTGCGGTGCACTTGAGGCAGCCAAATCAGTCTCTCACCCGCAGCAGAGCAGAGGACCACCACAAGCTGTGCCCAATATCAGCAGCTTCTTAGGCAAACATACCACAACCCCTTTGGACCGTCTCCCAGTCTCGAGCACCCCGCACTACTCTTCTGCGCAGCCCCTCCCCCGCCTACCGCAACCATGGCGAACGACGAATATGACGTGAGTGCCCCTGGTGCGACACGTCGGTCCTTGTGCTTCGTACTGACCTTTTGCCTGTGTAGTTTCTCTTCAAGGGTACGGGGTACATGTCCCCTCCTGGTGCCTCGTTCACTGACACCCCACAGTGGTCCTCATCGGAGACTCGGGCGTTGGTAAATCCAACCTGTTGAGCCGATTCACGCGCAACGAGTTCAACCTCGACTCCAAGTCGACAATCGGCGTCGAGTTCGCGACCCGTTCGATCCAGGTGGACGCCAAAACCATCAAGGCACAGATCTGGGATACCGCCGGCCAGGAGCGATACCGCGCCATCACCTCTGCTTACTACCGCGGCGCAGTCGGAGCACTGCTTGTCTACGACATCAGCAAGCACCAGACATACGAGAACGTCACACGATGGCTGAAAGAGCTGCGCGACCACGCCGACTCGAACATTGTTATCATGCTAGTTGGTAACAAGAGCGATTTGAGGCATCTGCGGGCAGTGCCGACAGAGGAGGCGAAGGCGTTCGCAAGTACGTGATTGGCATGCCAGAGGGACGCCCCTGGCGTACTTTTGCAGCACATTCGCTAATTACTGCGAAACTAGGCGAGAACAACCTATCCTTCATTGAGACGTCCGCCTTGGACGCCAGCAATGTTGAGCTTGCTTTCCAGAACATTCTCACAGGTACGTATCGGCAAGAAGGGTGCGGTATTGGAGCGAGTAGATCTGTACATGCAGGCTGAGGTGGCAGTCTGCGCTGTTGGGCGGACATGCATGTACACCGCCACTTCCGCTCCTGCCGTGTCTCCAACACCATAACACATGCTCACAAAAACACAGAGATCTACCGCATCGTCTCAAGCAAGGCTCTCGACCAAGGCGAAGGCAGCCAAAACGTCCTCGGCAACGACCGCACACAGATCAAGCTCACAGAGTCGGTCGACAACGCCGAGAAGAAGAACGGATGCTGCTAGACGATCGACACGTTTGCAAGGTAGATTCAGGTCGTTGGGGCGCACAACTCGGCTTTCAAGTGGGCGTGCAAGGCATACAAAGAAACATGCCATGTTGAATGAACGGCTACACGGGTCATGCGAACTTCACGATCAAGGCGTCTAGGAAGTCCTCGTCGGTCTTTTACCCTCGTTTGCACCGTCTGCTTCTTGTCTCTGTTTCCAAGTACAGGCGCTGGGGTTTGCTGAGGTGGATGGACACGGTCAGCTTCAGGGCTTGATATGCTGCTTTTTTGCATGCGGTCGGCGGGTGATAGGGTTCACACTTTTCCTTGTGGTTGGTTTTGGTAGCGGTATAATGTGATCATGCGCGTGTATGATTTGATACAATGACATCTACACCTTTCCCAGTACTTGATTCGCTCCATTGAGGCCTCGTATATGCGTCTATCATGTCATGAATGTATTGGTCTAGATATACAAATGGGCCATTCAGAGCTGGCAAGTGAACTAATGAAGATCTAATAATATATCTCACGAAACGCCAATCCCAGCTCTACCATTCATGCCATGCGGTCGCCACGTTTCTTCAGCCGTGGTGCCTGGCGGCATATAGCCTTGCGAATGATCATGTCTTCTATACCCGCTCTCGTCATCCCTCTTCTCATCTCTGCCTTCCGCAATACTCGAGATCGGATACGCGCCTGTACCAGACATGGTCGCCGGGCTTGCAGTGAAGCCAGCCCTTGACTTGACATCAGTAGCCAGGGGCAACAGGGTGCCCTGCGATTTCGACTGCATGGCTTTTGCGCGCTTGTCCGCTTTTCTCGAGTCGGATGTGCGGTCGTATAGATATAGACCGAGAAAAGTAAGCAAGAGCCCGAACGCTTGCACCTTCGTGATTGGCTTTCCGAACCACACGACTGCGAAGACGATGACGAAGACGCGCTTGATGAGGCTGGCGACGGAGTAGGTGACGGGCGACACCATGGACAGGAGGATGAAGGCGACGATGTTCTGGCCAAAGTGGAAGGTGCCGTTGAAGAGAAACTCGAGAAGCAGGCGTCCATGGTCGAATGCGCCGGGGTGGTCAGAGAGTCGGATGGAGGCGTCGTTGAGGAAATCGCCGAGAAGAGTGAAACCTTCAGACCAGAGCCAGAGAGGAAGTGTGAACAAGAAGGCAAGGCCGGATGAGTAGCAGAGGAGGTTGAGCTTGTCTGGCTTCGTGAAGCGGGTGGGTGGAAGGCCGTCTTTCTCGGCTGCGGCAGCATCGTTGAAAATCTGCTTGGAGACTATGTTCTGGACAACGAAGAGGATGGCGCTGGCGAAGGCGGAGAGCAGGCCGATGAAGTTGGCGTTGAAGTCTGCAGAGCAGGCAAGAATAACTCCGACCGTCAGAGGTATAAGGGAGAGGTATGTCGGCAGAGAGTATTGTATGCCCAAGAAGATGCTGTACGCTCCGACCGTGAGCAGCGGGGACAGTCCCTTGATGGTGTGAACCAGCGAAACTGGAATCCTGGACGTCGCATCTGCGCTCAAGATATGTCCTCCAATCTGAAAACATGTGAGGGGCAGGGTTGCCATGATCAGCTCTTTCGATGGTGGGCGGATGCCATATTTCAGGAATGGCATTGTATGCTTCAGCCGTGGGAACCGACGTGCCGCAGCCGCCATAACGAGACACCACCCTGACACAAATGCGAATTGTACGGTTGTTAGGGTGACGGGTTGGGGCAGTGCGGTAAGGATGGTCTTCGAAGACATGTTGGTGAAGATGGAGGTCATGTACCAGATACCGCAGAGCATCTACAGCTGTCAGTGCTTGTGATATGTAGTACCGGACGCATAGCATACAATGAGCTTCGGAGACAGCGGCGCCTTCAACGCATCCGCGATCTCGTGCGCATTCTGGCTGACACTCGCTTTCCTAGTGCGTATGGTCCGGATTGCTTCACTCAAGCTCTTCTGCCTCCCATGCCTGGTCGACGGCCCCTGTGCCGTGCCATTCGCGTAAGTGAGGCGCGAGTCTCTTCGCGGTCGCCATTGTTCGGCCGACACAGTGCTGCCATTCGGTTGCGATGCGTGGAGGACGGGGCTTGTGGTTCGCGAGGAGCTGAGGGCGTATTCTTCCTCAGGCATGGGCAGTAAGTCGGGTTGGAATGCCGGGAATTTAAAGGTCGCGTTGGGACTCGAGTCCCGTCCCGAAATAGACGCCATGGCGAAGTGCCTTGGTGGTGTGGGAGGAATGAGGTCGTGGTTTCGTTGGTTACGCCATTTAGGGAAGAAAGGGTGCGATGTTGAGGATGCTCGATCTGGCCTTGTGTCTCCGGTCTAGCGCACTCAAAGAAATCAGTCCACCACGCGCGCACGTATACAGCAGGCTTATCGTCAGAGTGCAGGGACCAAGGATACCGTCAACGACAGTGCGCACCAAGAGTGGTGGTGAGGTTGAAAGTCTGGTCTGCATCCGCAGCTAGCGGCAGATCCGATCCGCTTTCAGACGCGTCACCAACCAGAGGCTCCGCATTGACGTCGTTTCACCCGCCAAGACGGCTGCTAGGGGCTTGATGGTACGGACCTGGTTCCTTCGCTAAGGCAACAATGCTGGAGCACTCGTGGTCTAAGCATGGGTTCATTTTCATGCTCCTCTCTACCATGAAGCCATCATATGACGGCACGACGACAAGACCGCAAAAATGACACCAGTGATACCCACTAGTCTGCCAATGCTGTTGATCTACCTTTACCTATTTCTCCGACTTTGCCATGGATCGGATGGTTCGCATATGGTGGACCCACTTGCCAGTCGGCCGCCAGACCCGAGTCTGTTCTCTATCAACAGCACATGGCAAGTACTCGGGCCGTTCCAGATTGGTACTCGTGGTAAGCTCAACCCCATGTGATTGATGCATGTGTAGTGGACGCTCCTATGCAAATTTCCACGGAATTGTGCTCAGGTGTTGACAATCTTCACAGAAGCCACTTGGGGTGCCGACCCTTTAGAGTATCGAGGTGGCTTCAGGAACCTCTCCTACGATACCACGGCAAGCTTTCGAAGTTCACTGCCCGTCAATGGGACATCTATGTGGAAAACCACTGAAGCGTTGGTGCAGACGAGCTCTACCACAGCAAATGCTTATCTGAGTGTCGCCTATCCGAACGTGAACTGGGACTTCCTCAGGCTTATATATGGCTGGGCTGCATTACAATACCAGGCCTGGGCGCGTGGTGAGCTAATCGTCCATGGCAAGAAAACGCAGCATGTCATTCTTCACACGGACGCTATATTGGAGTACTGGGTGGACGATCAGCACTACTTCGGAGGCGACTTCTACTCCTTTCGTAAAGCCCCGCCAGTGTTGCACCTCGAGCCTGGCTTACATAGACTCGATGTTCGACTGATGAGGGATGTACGTGCTTTCGGTGGTATATTGGAGCCCACTATCGACGTCGTGATAGGCGTACAGCAAGCATCAGATACCCTTGAGCTCGCAAAGCCGGGCATTCTGATGTCTGACGTTGTTGATGGGAAACTAGCGAGCTCTTCAGCATCTGTCATTGTCAGGAACAGCGGCATCGATGATATCGAGATCATTGGTATCCATGCCTCTCATGGTAGCTCAAAATTTTCCTTCTCCGGCGTTGCTGCAGGAGAACAAATATTCGTGGATGATTATATCGATGACACGACAAGCAAGGACACCAACCCTCCATCCTTGAATGGTAACGCCACCAGCATTTCCGTTGTCGCCGGCCAGACCAGACCTGTGGCATTCGACATTGTGTTACCAGACCAGGGTGTATCGACACTGTCATACAATATCACGTACAGGACGATCAACAAGACACATAACTCCACCCTGCAAGTCTCACAGGACTTAAATCGGGTCAAATTGTATCAGCCACACAAGATTACTTACCTTCACCCAGGAGGCATAGTGTCTTACGCAATGCTGCGACCTCCGGCCAAGAATGCAACCTGCCGTTCAGACCAGAAAACGCTTCCAGTTCTCTTGGGATTGCATGGCGCTGGTCTCGAGGCTGACGATCCCATGGTGGCTGGCTCCTTGAGCCCAGTATCTGATCTCTGCGCATGGGTCCTTTTCCCTACGGGCGTAACTCCATGGTCGGGCGATGACTGGCACAATTGGGGCTTTGTAGACGTCGAAGCTGCTATCGAAGCCATTCCTTCCTGGATCAAAAGCACGGGCTGGGAAGGTCCCGACGTTGACACCGACAGGTGGATTGTGGCAGGCCATTCCAACGGAGGGCAGGGCACGTGGTATGCTCTTACACATCGACCAGACAAGATCATCGCAGCAGCTCCTGTATCAGGTTATGCTAGCATACAGAAGTATGTATCGTACGAGCTGTGGCAACCTGCTGATCCTCGGCGAACAGCGGTGCTCAGTGCTTCGCTGAACAGCTATCGTCATGACATGCTAATGGCCAATGCTCGTGGTATTCCGGTCCTGCAGCAGCATGGCGACATCGATGACAACGTGCCTGCTTATCACTCCCGATTTCTTGCTGAGCAGTTGGTCCTGGCTGGTGCAGACTCAAGGTATAATGAAGTGCCCAAACAAAATCATTGGTGGGAGTATGCTTTCACACAACAAACCAAGCAAAGAACGTGTGCTAACGCTCGATCCCAGTACGGTCATGACGACGCCTGAACTCGTGGACTTTTACTACTCACAAACACGGAATGACGATATCATTCCACGAAAGCTACATGACTTCACCTTCATCGTTGGCGATCCAGGAGATATCGGTACCAAATGCGGTATCAAAGTTCTCGAGCTTAAGGACCCAGGACAGTACGGCAAGGTGGTCGTGAAAGGCCATGTAATCAAGACAACGAACGTGGCGAGCCTAGATTTCGACCCAACAATATGGACGGACGCGATTGTGATCGATGGGCAATCTATCTCCCCGTCAGACCTCATCGCCCCAACCAGCCTGGCTAGGCATGCCTCAGATGGTGTATCTGTTTCTTCCTTCCCTCGCAGATATGGACGGCAGTTAGGCTCCATGACTGCTATCCTCCGCACACAAGGGTCTTTCGTGATTCGGCATAGCGGTACTGACAAAACGTCCAATATCGCCTTGCAGATCTCCCGTAACATGCACCAATACTTCCAAGCCGACGCTGCTATCTACTCCTCTTTCTCCAATTCTAATAGTACTGGAGCCACCGGAAACATTATAACCCTTCTCATCAATGAAGAGCATCCAAATCCCATGTCAGACTTCCCCGTGCAGGTAGGTAAAGGGCTGTGCTCAGTCGTTGACTACCATGGCGACAAGCGAGATTTCGGAGTTGCAGCTCGGGGGACAGCATACCTTCGTCCAGCAGGAGGGGAGAGACTGGAATTAGTGCTGTGGGGTGCGGACGAGGATGGGCTGCGTCAAGCGGCGCGAATCGTGCCCATGTTGACAGGTGTGGGTCAGCCGGACTTTGTTGTATTTGAAGAGAGCGCTAAATGGCGAGGTGTGGAGGGCGTACTCGCGATGGGGTTTCTCGATGCTGGGTGGCAGGTCACCGCCTCTAGTGCTGTGGAGCTGTGAAAATGAGTATTTCAATGTCTTTCACCGCCTGTAGGTCTAGCTATGCAGATGCCCTCATGGCATTCGGCTTCACCACGACTTGACGACGACATTGGCATGGCCCACCTTGAGCCGCTAGTACGCGTCCGTTTGGTTTGCTATTGTTGAACTTTCAAGGTGAAGCTGACTCCAACGCGTCGAGGCGCTCCTGCCCGTTTGTCGCGCCTGCCTCTTGCTACCTCAGTACCTTCATTTTTTACCACCCCACCTCTTCTCTTTCTTACTCCACCTCTCCTTTCCTCCTCAGCGCAACCGTGATTGCTATCTCACGATCCTCGTCCTTGCCATTTCCCGTCTTCCCGACGCGCGCTGGAGCTGCCTATCTAATCTCATTTGAGCTGCTTCGTCTTTCTTCCTGCATCTACTTTGGCCATCTACGTCGCCAAACGAGCATCATCGAGCTGTGTGTCTTGCATATTATCTACGCATCTGCCAAGTCACGTACGAGTACGCGCATTTCAGAGATCTCTTTCATCTACTCACACGTGCGGCACCGCCTCCGACCACCATGAGCTTCAACATAACATCCGACGGCTCTCCTACGCCCCGCAAGGGCACTGTCAAGTTCTCCAGACCTGCAGGCGACCTCAAGATTGATACTTCACCAGAAGTTCTGGGTCAGGCGGTAGGCGGCTTCAGCCACAACCACAACCCGCTCGCCTTCTATCGCACTTTTGGCTCATCATTGACCGCAAACATGCAGGGTGCGAAGCGTCCTCTCGGTCCTTCGACTCTCGGCAACCAACAGCCCGCTATGCCGCAACAGCATTCCTTCGATGGCTATAAGGTGCGTGGACATCCCCCCTCATTATTCCCTGACATGTACTGCACCACCGATGGGTGCCCGCCACGCCACCAACGACCATGTGGTCTGTCACACAATTTATGTGCAGCTAACTGATAGTGCCAGAAGCCAAAGATGCAAGGTCACGACGAGGCGGCGGTCATGGACTCCCTGCTGCAGCGCCTCAACGGTCGATCTTCACCTCCCGATCAGTACAACTCGTCCAACGGCTCCGTGCCCATCACGCCAGCTACCGATGAATTTGCTTCCACGCCGCCTTCCTCCTTGGACAACTCGGTTCTTCTCGTCGACGCCTTCGAACTGCAGAAGCTCAAGGCCGAGCTGGAAGAGGCCAAGAGCGAGGTTCATCGCATGAACCAAGAGATGCACAGTCACCAAGTGGCTAGGTCAACCATGGACCATCTCAGCCAGGCCTCCGATACCGACTACAACTATGCTGGTGATATCACGGAGCAGACGCTCACCCAGCTCCAGAACAAATTCAACGCATCTACCCGTAACTTGAGTTGGGGTAATGAGTCAGCCCGTCCGACCTACAACAGTGGTAACAGCTTTGCTCCTCCGCCTTACCAAATGCCGGCGCGTACATCGGCGGGCCAGTCCAGCTACCGTCGCAATGAATATCTCAACGAGCCCACCCATTTCCCACTGAGTCAGAGCTTCCGCAGCAGTGGCATAAGCAGTGGCCTCATGAACGGCATGAGCAACAGCTTCAGCGGTGTGAGCAACAACATGGCCAATCCACCGAGCCGCCCTGGCTCTGCTTTCGACCCGATGTTTAGTCAGTATTCAGTGCCACCGATGCAAGCCACCGGCTATCCCGCACCTGCTGGTGTTATCGGCAGCAGGCTCTCACCTGACGCCAACGAGTTCAACGTCGCCAGTGGCTTGGGCCCTTCCCCTTGGAACTCTCAGGCCAGTAGACTCAAGATACAAGCAGACAATTATCTGACTAGCAGCAGGCCCCGAGCGAATCTGGTGCTTCGCAATACGTGCCTCCTGTCGAGCCGATGAACTACAGGCGTCTTCTCGATCGCAACATGAGTTGCAACTGGAAGTACATCGTCGATAAGATCATCTGCAACAACGATCAGCAAGCCTCCATCTTCCTGCAGCAGAAGCTCAAGGTCGGCACGCCTGAGCAGAAGTACGAGATTGTCGAAGCCATCATCGCACAGGCCTACCCCCTCATGGTCAATCGTTTCGGCAACTTCCTTGTGCAACGCTGCTTTGAGCATGGTACGTCGGAGCAAATCATCGCTATCGCTCAGGCTATTCGTGGAAACACTCTTGCTCTCAGCATGGATGCCTTTGGCTGTCACGTCATCCAAAAGGCGTTCGACTGCGTTCCTGAGGAGTACAAGGCCACTATGGTACATGAACTACTGCGTCGTATTCCGGAGACTGTCATCCATCGCTATGCTTGCCACGTCTGGCAGAAGCTGTTCGAGCTTCGCTGGAGTGACTCACCGCCGCAGATCATGCGCTACGTCAATGAGGCGCTTCGGGGTATGTGGCATGAGGTTGCTCTGGGTGAGACCGGCAGTTTGGTGGTGCAGAACATTTTCGAGAACTGTCTCGAGGAAGACAAGGTATGCCAGCTATGCCTGTACACTTGAACTTGACCTTACTGACCATTTGCAGCGACCTTGCATCAATGAGGTCCTTGCTAGCATTGATGTCATCGCTCACGGCCAGTTCGGAAACTGGTGCATTCAGCACATTTGCGAGCATGGGGCTCCTGCTGATCGAAGCCGCGCCATCGACCACATTCTCCGCTTCGCTACCGAGTACAGCATGGATCAATACGCTTCCAAGGTCATCGAGAAGTGCTTGAAGATTGGTGGTAGCGAGTTCCTCGACCGTTACCTGGAGCGCGTCTGCGAAGGCCGCCAGGATCGTCCGCGTATGCCTCTGATTGACAGTAAGCAACCATACCTTATGTGCAGCGAGGGTTCATACTGACTTCAACCAGTTGCCGGTGACCAGTTCGGAAACTATCTTGTCCAGTATATCTTGACGAACAGTAGCACGCAGCACCGCGACATTGTTGGCAGCCACATCCGCAAGCACATGGTCTCTCTCCGCGGCTCCAAGTACGGATCTCGTGTCGCAATGCTTTGTTGCAACCCTGCTCTCACCACTCGTCCTGGACCACCCTCTGGCATGGTGCCTCGTTACAACAATCCCATGCCTCGCACCCCTAGTGGTTTCGGTACCTTCCGCTAAAGGCCCACGTTGGCCAAGTCTACTTTTCTTCAACATAGTCAACATTGGGTATTGTCTGCCATCGCATGCTCCTTTGCAACGCCGATCTCGAAGAAGTAATCATGATATGCCCCAAATTAAGTCATGTCGGAACGATTGTCACAACCGTTGGGATAAGACGAAAACAAGCCATCTCCTACTGCTGTTTGGGATAACATCACTGCCAGGAACACTCTACCTTTCCATATGTCTTTCTTGCTTATCGTAACAACACTGTCGATCATGGCTACTTGGTAGACATACTTCAGTGTCAGCCGGGATTTGGACGGATCTTGGCCCCCACGACATAACATACAAAAGCCTTCCTGGCAGACTTTGTCGCACAAAACAATGGAAGGAAGGGTGGCATGGTTATGGTGGACATTCTACGAGGTGTAGATATCATTCTTCAATGCTGTTGGGAGAAACATTTACCATTTTGGACCTCGTATAAATTGTCATTCTTATTTCACTTGTGATGTTGGATGATACTAATAACTCTACCGAGACTCGGAAGAGGCGTGGATATTTCACGGGATCTCGGTGGGAATTCGGACGATTAGTCACGGTGATCAAGGGCCATTCTCAAGCAGGTTGAAAGATATCGTTATTTGCTGCGAAGGCACATGTCCAGCTCATATGTTTTGGTCGTATCGCATGAAGTTCTCCTGGGAAGATCAAAAGGTCTGGCTGCTGTCCGTCGCAGTAACGGCAGCAGGCCGAAGCGGCACAGCTCGAATGCCGCTCGGCTTCAGCGAACGGCCCCGAAGAACATGCGACAGTCGAAGTCTGCCGAGAAAGGAAGAAACCGGGGCAAGCGCTTACATTGCGGCTTACTTAGCGGCGGCATGAAGGGCTCTCGGATTGGGATTCCATGTAGAGTATTGCTGTACATAGAATTGCAATAGAATTGGAGCAATCGTCGATGACAGTTTGGCAGGCGTTTATGATGTTTGCAACATCACATGCATCAAGACACCAGGTCAAAGCCAGCATAATCTTGAATTTAAGTACCAAAAGCATAGTCTACAAGTGCGCAAAAGTAAAAGGTGAGAAATGCACACGATCATGCTCTGATGACCTGATCTCAGCAAGTGGTCTAGGCAGGGTCTGCCGAAGTCAACTTTACCTCATCCACCCGCAGATGTTTCGCTAGCGGCGCCGGAAGCTCGGCGACGTCACCATTTGTAGGCTTTGGAACTCGGCGTGTCGTTATCTTTTATATGCTTTGCGTGCGCCTACTGCCGTTGAATCAGTTTCATACCCCACCTGACAATTAGTCTTCGCGCGTCGACGTCAAAACCCAGGAGCTTTTCGCATACAACCAGAATCGTCCACACCACCAAACTTGAAAAAGTTCACACCACAGCACCATGAAGGTTCTCACGCAAGAACAAGAGGCGGCGCATTACAAGTAGGACCTGCATTATCTCATGTTGCCAGAAATTCTAACGCCTCGCCAGTGCCACGGTCAAGGGCGGAACAATTGGTGGGCTCATCGGAACTGCAGTCGGTCTCGGAGCTGTTGTGGGCGCATCTCGAAGATACCCGTCCTTCAGAGCCCTCACACTACCTATGCGAGCTTTCCTCGTAACCTCCACAGGAACTTTCATTGGTACGTGAACAAACACCAGCACATTCTTGAGAAGCAAGTTTCTAACATAGCACCTGACAGCCGTCATCGCCGCCGACCGCGCCTCCGCCGCCTGGGACGTTGAGAACACGCCAGAGAAGAAGCGCCAACTCGAGCGCGAACGAAACCGCGAAGCCCTCTTCGAATCCAACAAATCCGGCCTACAGCGCGCGAAAGAATGGGCAAACGAGAACAGGTACCCACTGCTCTTCGGCTTCTGGGTCGCCTCCATGGCTGGCTCATGGAGCATGGTCAACCGCAACCGCTACTTGAGCGGGTCACAGAAGCTGGTGCAGGCGCGTATGTATGCGCAGGGTGCGACACTCGCTGCGCTGTTGACCAGCTTTGCGATCGAGGGCAACGATGCAGCCAAGGGCAAGGGACGGTGGGAGACGATTAAGATTATTGATCCGAATGACCCGGAGCACAAGCACATCATTGAGAAGAAGATTCATCACGAGAACTATCCTGGTGAGGATCAGTGGCGAGGTACGTTTATTTCGCTTTTTCTTGCAAGGATTGGAAATGAGGATGTGGAATCATACGATGAGGGCATGCGGGGGGATTTGTCATCTTGACGGGTGATTCTGATCACTATACACGCATATGAAGTGGATTGATTAGGGAAACAGTGTGCTGACGAATGATACAGAGATGATTGAGGCTGAGGAGCAGCGAATGAAGGAGCGCGAGACGGCGAAGAAGAATAGCCAGAAGGAAGCGGAGCAGCATAAGCAGAAGGCGGAGCAGAAGGAGAGCAAGGCGAAAGAGGAGTCGAAAGCTTGAGCTTGCAACCACTACTGGCCCTATCGCGACCTCGACCCTATCACCTATAACCCTTCACATCTTCCTATTGTCCGGTCCGAAACTGCATTGCCTGGCGTTTTGAGTGGCATGCGACACGATTTCCTTCGCGTCTTCTACACACTTTTGTACGAGTATGAGTAATATCTTTTGGTGGAAAGGCATACGCAATATAGATATTGGTGCTCTGATACGAGCTTTTGGGAAAATATTGTCCACGTCGAACGGTCATACCAACTTGTTTCAAGGCTAACACTAACATCGTATAGCAGCATTAATACTCGCACGCCTCCTAATGGTTGGAGATCTATTCTTGCGACCTAGCGCTTCATTCAGCAGCATTACACATGCAGGGTCTCTCATGACGTGTGCATCTTAATTGGAGCGTGGTACTTGTAGATCAACACATGTCTTCGCGTTCGACCTCTCAACTCCGATCAGTCTTGAAGCCAGAATATATCCCCTCGAGCACAACCATGTCGGACAAACACTCTCTAGATTCGCTCTCGCGAAAGCTGTATCCTTCGACACGCCTCGCAGTTCCACCACACCATTCGACATTCCCGGAACTGACAGCTGCCATAACGGATCTGCGATTGCATCCTACCATCGAAGCGGCGTTACATCTACTCAACTCGGATCTACCGTCCGCTCATTTCCTGGTCCGGCATATGCAAGCTCCTCCAGCAGTTGAGGGCATGCTCTTACATGGAATATTACATCGCGCTGAAGGCGACTTCAACAATTCCAGAGCATGGATCAGCGATGTCAAAGATGCCTGCGAAGGGTTCCAGCCAAAGAAAAAAGACGAAGATCAGAAATTGGTTCAAGACGTCTTCGATAAGACGAAAGGGGGAAGCGGCGTGCAGAAGACGCTGCTGGAATACGTGTATGGGGATTCAGAGCCGAGCAGTTTGATCAATGATGTCGAGGCATTCAGAAAGAAGAAGCAAAATCAGAGAGGGGACAAGGAAGAGGAGCAACTGGAGGAGAGGAGCAGGGAAGAGTTGAGGCTGGTGATTGAGTGGTGCAAGGCGAAGTTTGGGGCGGGAGAATGGAAGGATGCGACGAAAGCTTGGGGGAAGAACAGTGAGGAGATATCTAATATGAGTGGTGATATGGTCAGTGGCGGGAAGGGGCATAGAGACTTTTGATAAGTTTCAAACAGTTCAGTACATTGTTTACCGGTATGCCTGTGCAGATCCTTGAACGATATCGAGGTGGTGACAAGCATGACTCGCGGTTGTTACATGCCACTGTCATCCGCGATGCTTGCAGCAGGTGATGCTTTCACGCGATGCTGGTCGCAGCGAAGAGTGCGCGCTGCCTTGTCGAACCCTGGCATTTCCCTCGAGTGAATGACGGGCCTAGATCGTCATGAGCGTGGACAACCCCCAGGAGCGACTAAGCGAGGAGCGCAGCAGCGAATCGCGGCGCGCGCTGCGCAACGGTCGGTAGCCCTGTGACATCAACGGCCGGCCACCTATCCCCTAACAATTCCAACTTATTCTTCCCGAACCACGTGCAATTCCCGCTTGGCTGCACGCATTCAACCATGGCCACTGACCACCTGGCCGTCGGCGGGCAAGCCCGTCCTGGCACTGTTCGACACCCCACCGCCCCCGGAATGATGATGAACTCGCACTTTGCGGGAGTCGGCGAGGACGCCTCCAAGGAGGCCTTTGAGCATGGCGTCCAGGTTATCGACGAGGACAAGGTCTTCAAGTAAGTATACGGCAGCCTGCATGCATGGGAGTCGGATGCTAACATGTGTGCAGCAGCAACATCTCGACATATCTCAACATCGAAAAAGTCATACCTGCGGGCTTCAACTACCATCTCATATCCGTCTTCGGCTCGCAATCGACCGGCAAATCCACGCTGCTCAACTATCTCTTCGGCACACAATTCGGCGTCATGGCGGAGCAGGAGCGCCGTCAGACCACCAAGGGCATCTGGATGAGCAAGAACAAGCGACCTGAAGGTGGCTCTGGCATGGCGGAGAACATCCTGGTCATGGACGTCGAGGGAACCGATGGACGAGAGCGCGGAGAGGACCAGGACTTTGAGCGGAAGAGCGCCTTGTTCGCGCTTGCGACCTCTGAGGTCCTGATTGTCAACATCTGGGAACACCAAGTCGGTCTGTACCAGGGCGCAAACATGGGCCTGCTGAAGACGGTCTTCGAGGTCAATCTGCAGTTGTTTCTCAAGGACAGCAAGTAAGTACGGGCACACTCAATGGCAGGACGCTATGCTGACAGTAACACAGGACGATTCCCAAGTCGCTTTTGTTCTTTGTCATTCGTGACCATCTTGGGACCACGCCGCTCAAGAACCTCCAAAACACACTTTTACAAGACCTCTCGAAACTATGGTCTACCATCTCGAAACCGAACGGCCTCGAGAACTCGCGCATCGAGGACTACTTCGACTTCGCATTCGTTGCGCTACCCCACAAGATCCTACAACCCGAGAAGTTCGAGGAGGCGGTCACAAAACTGAGCCAACGGTTCAAGGAGGGTTACAGCGATCCCAAGAGGAGCGGACTTATCGACGAGGCAGAACAACCGGTTTTCCAACCACAATACCACCGAAGGATACCTGCGGACGGCTTCCCCGTATACGCTGAAGGCATTTGGGACCAGATTGTGCACAACAAGGACTTGGATCTGCCTACACAGCAAGAGCTATTGGCCCAATTTAGGTGTGACGAGATCTCGCGAGAGGTCTTGGTGGCATTCGACGAGAAGATCACTCCCTTGGAAGAGAAGCAGGCAGAGGACACAAGGATGGGCAAGCCATCGGTTATCGCTGATCTCGGTCAAGCAATGAATGCCGCGCGCCTCAAGATCTTCAAGGACTTCGAAACCAATGCCAGCCGGTATCACAAGGGTGTCTACAAGAGGAAGCAGGTGGAGTTGGAGGGCAAGGTCGACACGCGACTCAAGGCACTCTCGCAGAAACAGCTCAATGCCGCGCACAAGTCCGGTGTTGAAACCTTCAGCGACGCCGTCAGTGCTGCGGTGAAGAGCGGACAGAAGAAGGGTGCTTCATATGACTTTGCCCAGATTGTCGACTCGGAAAAGAAGAAGGCACTTGCACAATTCGAAGAGAACGCTAAGAGCATCGTCATCCAAGGCGCATCATGGAGCGGTTATGAGCACGAACTCAAGGTTTACCGAAAAGACCTCGACGACGTATCTGGACGCTTACGGAAGGACGAGATGCGACGACTTGCAACTCGAATCGAGCGATGGGTACGATCACGATTGGACGAGTCTATTGGACTCGAATTCAACAAGCTCGGAACTGGACGCGGAGGATCTGGCGCACCAGAGCACGGCGAACGCCCTCCAACTGAGAAGGACCTCTGGGACCGGGTTTGGGTCATTTTCACAGAGACCGTCTCGAGCGCAGAGAAGCGCTTCACCGACCGTGCGCAAAGCTTCGATGCAAGCCCTGAGGAAGTCGAGGTTGGTTTGTGGAGACTGCGGCGCAAATCGTGGGGCGTGCTTCGTGCTAAGATCGACGAAGAGGTCATGGAGGGCAACATCCTTCTCAAGCTTAGGGAGAATTTTGAGGACAAGTTCCGCTATGACGAACACGGCGTTCCACGGATATGGCGGCCAACCGACGACATCGAGGGTGTTTACACAAAGGCCCGCGAGTCTACCATTACTGTCATCCCGCTGCTTGCGCGCTTCAAGCTGTCAAAGACATCTGCGCCACCACCTCTTGATGCCTGGATCGGAGACGCACCTGCGTCTGTACAGCCGGCCGATGAAGAGGACCTGGCTCCTATTGGCGGCGTAGACGACGAAGAGGGCAAAAGCCTCGAAGAAGAGATGACTGTCCTTTCCGACGCGAAGCAAGCCGACCTTCTCATTCGCTTCAAGAAGACAGCAGATGGCGTCTACGTCGAAGCCAAGCGTAGCGCGATTGGCGGTATCACCCAAGTCCCACTGTACTTTTACGGCTTGCTCCTTGCGCTGGGTTGGAACGAAATAGTAGCCGGTAAGTCTATTCTCATTCCCTCATACATCCGGTACATGCTGACGAGTAAACAGTTCTCCGAAACCCAGTCTACTTCATCTTCCTCATCCTTTGCGCCGTCGGCGCTTACGTCACCTATACCCTCAACCTATGGGGTCCCATGGCACGCATGGCCAATGCTGCCTCAACACAGGCGCTCGAAGTTAGCAAAGAGCGGCTCCGCGAGTTTCTGGAGACAAGCGAGTCAGGACGACAGGCGATGGCCATGAGCGGGAACGAGAATATCAGGATGGACAGGCTGAATGGCAATGGAAAGAGGAAGGAAGAGGAGGTGGAGGATTTGGATGATATCTGAACAAGGATTGTCACTTGGGTCTGGTTTGGATGGGACAAGGGTTGGGTAGGCTTAGGCTGTATTATTGGTATTGATAATGAAGGTTGGGAATGGAAAGGTCAGGGAAAATAAATAGATACGTTGCTTGGGGTTGTTGGGAAAAGCATAGAGCGAAAAGACATTGCTACCGTTTTGAGGCGTGTTAGCGATGGTGTGAATTGAAGCGAGTTGTTGACTATTCTGCTAAACGTCTACACGTGATGAGTGTAGTCAGTATCTTTGAAGCGAACATGCGCGACAGAGAAGTGGGACGTGGGAGGAAAGCAGAAAAGTAGCTTGCTATTTCATGCTTTGAGCCACTGTCTAGAAGACTTAGATTTCTCGCAAACTCTTATGTCCTATATGTCTTCCAATGTTGTATCCTCAAGGTTCTCACTGTGCTATTTGCTGGTCTAGCATATCGTAATGCGCAGCGCGATCTACGCTATGCGGTGTAAGGAGTAAAATAGAGAGTGGTTGTCTGCTAATATATCCGAGGTCCATTAGTGTGACATGCGAAGCACTTGTGTGAAATAGTGTTCAAGTAAGGTTGAGAAGATTGAAAATCAACCATGACCAAATATATTGTCAATCTAAACACTGTTGTATCCCATCCTCACACTGAAATCGTTCCACCGCCCTCACATCGATCGTTTCTTCACATGCCTTCTGAGCTTCGACAGGCTGGTGATGACTCGCCTCTATGCTATGCAAGGTTACATATGTATATGAGCTGCCATACCTTCAGGTCGCAAGAGCATGGGGTCGAGCGGAATCTTCCTGGACGTAGCCCAAGTCTCCACGCTTCCCCAATCTGCACATTTCCGCACACCATATGTCCTAGGATGCGGTCGAGCGGGATCATGATCCCGCCATTTGAATGTATATATGCTCAGGTCAGCTGAGCACATCAACAACACCCGTATCGTTTCCAGACAGTGATCTTCAGAGACATGCGTTAGTGCCGGCTTCCCCCCTACGTCGAGTGTACTCACCAAGATGGCCATGTAAGTACTTGATGTTGGCATCAGTGAGGTTCGGGTAGAATTTCTCATGATACAAGAAAAGTCTGAGCTGGCGCTGCACTTCAGTGAGTACGGACACTCTATTGCAATTGCCTGTGATGAACATACCAAGCAATGTATCTCGTGATACACGCCGAGAGCGGCTATGTAGCCACCATCTGCCAGCTTCGCAGAATCGTCCAGAGGCTCGGCGGCCTCAACCAGCTCTTCTTCTGTGGCGGCGAAGAACATTGCTACATCATTAGTCAGCGGCAATCTATTTAATCACTGGGAATACTTATGCTGTATCAGGTCTTCCCAGGCTTCGATATTAGTTTGTGTAGGCGCGCCTCCCAACGGAGAGCCATGCGTTGCGTGTTTGATGGCCCTATAGTCATATCCCACCGCGTCGGAGGCAGGTGCTTTTGATTGTTAGCGAAAGATCACAAGGTTGTAGTGGTGCCCGAGAAATACAGTATGACAGCAGCGAGTCCACGTTCGGAGCGTGCGTGAGCCAGAGGTAGTTTACTCTAAGTAAGGCTACATTGAGTATGCAAAGAAGTGACAAGAGGACGAGGCAGTAGGTCACAGGCCTCGATCTACGAGGCTTTAAGCTTGAAGGCTCATGTTCTAGCAAAGGTAGTGACGAGTCGTTTGTATGATAGGGAACAAGATCTTGCTCATCTTCGTTGCGTCCCATGATGATGTGCTAGAGGAGAAGATAAATCATGCGGTACTGAATCAGAAGAGGTGGATTCTTTTCTCCCGGCTTGACGATTAAGTCATCCGAAAGCACTGTTCGCTTGGAATACTTATCGGTGACTTACTCGTGTTCGCTACCGGATGAGGCACCGACGTTGAACTTCGTACACTCTTCTCGGGTAGTACAAGGGATGACTAGATATGCATGTTTATCTCTTTGTTTTCATATTGCGAGGCGTCAAGGATTGACTGTGCCGTTGGAAGCATACGGGCTCGACATGCAGTTGCTGACACCGTGCATACGCAGGGTTTCTGACACAGCAGATCCAATCCGGATATCGAGGTTAACATTCCGGCAAAACCATCTTCACCGGTACGCAAAGCGCGTGTCGGACCGCTCCCTTCATGCATGTTTCGGAGATGGAGAGTTTGGGCTTTCGTAGGAAACGTTGGACCGACCGTGCCGTATAGTTGCACTCCTACCAATAGGGGCATTCAAACGAGCATTGAAGAGTGTGAGACAACGGGACAAAGAATTTCTCCCTTTGAGGAATACCCCGGCGGTGGTTGTGCTTGTCGTGCGCTGGGCATACCTATAAGAGGGCTGGACGTGTGAACATCGTACAACGACTTTAGCAATCAAGAGTCTCATTCATAGCACCCTATAGCAATCATCTAGAATCCATGATGCGTGCCAACATTCTTTCCATCGTTACGATCGGGGCGTTCCTCTCTCATGGAGCTTTTGCTCTGCCACTCGAAGGTCGGGAACACATGTCAATACACTTCTGGACCTTGTTGACATTTCAATAGAGTACCGACGAGTCGCTCAGCCTGTGGCTGCTGAGGCAGCCTTCCCCAAAGGTGGTAAGTGTTGATGACGCTTCCACCAGTCACAGCAATTTGATAAGAAGTAGCCCCTGTGCCAGATGGTACCATCAACAATCGTGACGTAGACAAGCGTTGCGTCTTCTAGAGTACCCAGAACCTGCTGAGTAGTCGTTTCTTGGACTTGAAAGCACGGTGACGTCGTGATGGTGGAAGGGGTATGAGGGTTACACAGTTTTCGATAAACTTATATATGCTTTGGTCGAGTTCTGGCACACTGAGGTCATGCGTGATGTAAATGTACCCTTGCCTAGCCCTTTCTGCGTATTTTCATTGATTTATACTATGCAACAGTTGCTTAAAATGCGGATCACGCTCGCCTGATTTCTCGATATTGCTTGGTCCAAAGTGAGCGATTAGTGGTCATTTCTTAGCTAGGTCCCTGTACCAGTACGAGAGTTTCTTCATTTTCGCTATTGCCCAAGTGGAAATTTGGTTATTTCAGTGACTCTGCATTCTACATAAGCGATAACAGATGTAGAACACCAGATCTCAGACACAAAGACAAAGTAAGCTTGGATTATCAGTAGTGATAGCGGCACGCAAAACCCTTCGATTTGGTCCATACCTAGGCGATAAATCCTACCAAACACCCGTTCTTGCTTTGAAACGTCATCCGCATCTCTTCCTTCCATTCCAACACTGGATCGCGATTCTCGACTTGCGCAAACTTGCGCAGCAGCGTAACAAGAACGTATGCACTCTCAGTGAATACTAGCCTCTGACCTGGACAGATGCGTGGGCCACCGCCAAAGGGGGTATGATCCCATCCAGGGCGGACGTGTTCCCAACGTTCAGGGACAAACTTGTCAGCATCTTCACCCCAGAAATTCTGATCGCGCATCATTGCCCGATAGTTGACTTCGATATTATCGCCCTTCTCGACGTAGAGTGGACTTTTGCCATCTGAACCACCGCCAAATGGCAAGACGGTAGTTTCCAGGCACTGTCGTTGATTCAGAGTGGCAAAAGGTGTGACCCTATGTGCTAGGAGGAGTGTTAGCACCGAACAACTCAACGTTGAAAAGTTATACACATACTCTCCTTGAGCACCCAGCTCAGGTAGCGATAGGATTTGAGTAATTCGTAGGTCAACGGTTGCTGAGCAGAAGGCAGGATCTCCGCACGCAATTTCTTCCACGCATCGGGATGCCTTGCAAGGTGGAACATGGCGTTGCTAAGAGCGATGCCTGCACCGTCGTGCGCGGGACTGAAAGCGTTGATGATGTGCGAACGGAGCGTGATCTTGTCCTGTGTGTCTTTGACCATTTCAACCACCAGTCTCAGCCGCTTCTTTCCGTCCAACGTTGGACTGGTTTTCGATTCTGGATCTCTGTCACGCAAGCGTTGAAGTGCTCTGTTCACGTGCTCGTCGGCGTAGTCTGTGACGATCTTGCATGCCTCCCACCATTTCTTATCACGGTGGAGGAAGGATAGTCTTCCCAAGATGGTCCGGATAGCAGTGCCTTTCAGGGCGTAGGCGAAAGCATCTGTAATTCGATCCCCAAGCGCTGGATCTTCGAGAGCGCCCATCGCCTCGCCGAAGATAAATTCGCTAGAAGTATCAAGAGCCTAGTCTTCTAATTAGCAAAGAGATCGATGCTTCGGTTATGGTGAATCACCTACCAGTCGTAGAAACAGAGGCATTACGTCAACAGTCGTTCCATCAGAGGGAAGCAGGTCCATGAAGGTGGCTGTGTGCTTCTCCAGCCTTTCAAAATTGGCAAGATGGACGATTTCAAAACTGGGTCTCATCAAAGCACGTGCATGCTTCCATTGCTCTCCGTCAACAACAATGATGCTTTTGCCCCACAGGTGATTGGCAACATTGTAACGCAGAGGCTCAAGTCCGAATCGTGAAGCGTAGGTCGTGAATATAGCTTTGGACACCTCAGGATCGATGGTGCGGTATGTTGTTGTGCCTAAGACGTTGGACTTAAAGGTACGACCATATGTGTCGAACATTTGCTTGTTAAATTCCAGAAAAGTTTCAGCGCCGAATGCATTCATGTACTTGGAGAATAGATCAAGACCAAGTATGGGGTCTTTGTGCGGGTATCGCGGAGGTTCAGCACAGCCATTTCGCGTGATGCGAGAGTTGCGGAGATAACTTAACCTTTTGTTGCCTTGTACAAAATAAAGAAAATTGCAGTCAACGCAAGAGCTTGCAGGGCGAAAGACGCCATGGTGTTGGACTCTCGACCAAGACAACAAGTGCAAGAAATGCTCGATCGGTCGGGTCTGATAGATGTCAAGCACGGAGGGACGAGCAATTTCGTCCGTAGTTGTCAAATTCTCCGCCCCTTCGTCTCAATCACCAGTGATCTGCCGGAAGGTGGTCATACAATGGACATTCAACATATGCGAAAAGGCGGCGCAGCCATACCGGTCAACCAGATGGGATTTGACCTCTAGGTAAGGGGAGCACATCCATGTCAGGAAGCGCGTTTGTTGTACGCGGTGTTGAGTTCACTTCATAAAGTAGTGGGGTGATTAACCTTCAGCGAGTAAAGGCTTGTTTTAGGGGTTACAAGTACCGCTGCCGCGGGTTACATGACGGCTAAGAAGAGCGCAGGGGTGTTCG
Source organism: Phaeosphaeria sp. A1 3.1a (assembly GCA_003501895.1). Lineage (NCBI taxonomy): Eukaryota > Fungi > Ascomycota > Dothideomycetes > Pleosporales > Phaeosphaeriaceae > Phaeosphaeria > Phaeosphaeria sp. A1 3.1a. The sequence goes on from QVXC01000087.1 coordinate 85,840, forward strand.
GGATCCAAATAACTGGCTCAGAGCATGCAAGGCTTCGCTATGCATATACCAGATGCTTATCAATGATGCGCACCGTGCCGCATACTGGGTTGCATACGACCAGAAGCCATCGAAGTATGAACATGCACCACTTAAATCAATACGTGATCCTTGAACATGTAGCATTACATGAGGTTGGATGTTGGAATTTGGCCGTTTGAACCATTCCGACATCATGACATCCCTTGATTGCGCAAATGTGATCATCATATCCACATAAGTCCTGTAGACCATTCGGTGCTGGAAGTTTGTTTAGTTCCGTACGTATGGGGAAATCACATCTAGAAATCGAATGCGTGCTTATATGTAAGCTTGATCTTTCCACCATCGATCAACCACTTCCACATTGTCTTTGACCAAGTATCGCCTTCAATTTCAGCATCATGTTGATGACAACACAATCACCAGCGACCGTTGTCGCGGTTACTGCTGTGATGTTCGCCATCGACATTGGGGTGGTCTTGTTGAGAGTAATAGCTCGAACACAAAGACGTCAGTCAATACAGACAGACGATATCTTCTGCTTTATAGCCTTAGTATGTCGACGATACTTGTCTTTGACATTCCGAAATACTGACCACCTTCTTAGCTGCTTTCCGCGGGGCTTGTAGCGACACTCTTTGTTGGTAGGACTCCTATAATGTCTAGCACGCCCCCTAGTCTGACCTCTCAGGTGTCGCGCAGAAATCCCTTGCATACCCAACTCCAGTTCCTACTAGACAGGCCCGCACTACACTGGATACCTCGATTGAGAAGACCATCATCGCAAGCAGGGTAAGAATATCCCTCGATATGAGGATAGATCTGTCGAATTATGTTGAGTAACGATTGACAACATTCCGGCTTCAATACGTCTACCTCGTCATCTCTGTACCCAACCTCGGCGCCATCAAAGTGAGCGTCGTCTGCTTCTATCGCCGCATATTTGTAGTCGACAAGACAAATATCAGGAACTTCCACAATGCCATGTATATCGCTATCATATCCGTCATCGGTATTTGGACGGGAGGATTCATGTTCTCCTTCATGTTTGCTTGCAAGGGCGACTTCTCAGCATTTTGGACGTCGGCAATCAGTTTGATCACCAAATGTGTCAATACACTGGAGTTGTTCTTTGCCCTTGCCGTATCGGATTTCATCATGGATTGTCTCATCATACTGCTGCCTATACCGATGGTGAGTTGTGTCGAGTATTGATGAGACCTGAGTTGATTATTGGCAGATCTGGAGATTACATCTGCCACTGTCGAGTAAAATAGGTGTGCTCTGCGTGTTTCTCCTGGGTATACTGTGAGCTATGACCTGAATCGCTGCTCTACTCATACTGACTTGCGCAGAGCGACCGTCGCGTCTTTCATACGCATGATCTGGGTCATATGGGCCCGCAACGTGGGATTTGACGTCTCTCTCGACGAAGATCTGTTGATCACAACTTCGCTCTTCTGGAACATGCTTGAAGTGTCGCTCGGTATTATCGCTACCTGTCTTCCCACGCTGCGCGGTTTGGTCCCGCATAAGTCTGTCGACTCGCTCGTGAACAGTATCAGAGAGAAGATCTCCATTCGCTCAGCTGCAGCATCTAACAAGAGCGAGGACAGCTCGCAACTCACTCAGATCAATAAGGAGGATAATTTACGACATGGGGTGATTTCATTACCGTGGCTAGTCAGACGCAAGCTTGATTCAAAGCAGGAAGAATTGCTTCAACACGCCGTCGAAAATGTAGTTCATCTTTAAATATTGCGCTAAGTTAAAGCTTTGGAGAATTTACAGAGAAACATGAAATACAATCGCTTCCACTTCGCTCTTCAATTCCGCATATACTCCAAAAAAAAATTCAGTCTAAACTGCATAAAGTGCCGGCAAAATTCCCTAGACTGAGGCCAGGAAATCGACAAAGATATAACACGCCACTGATCTTTCGAGACGTCATTGGCGAATGGACAACCGTTGTACCAACCAGTGGCTATACTCTCGTCTTTTGGTGTTACGACTAGATACTTCTGCACGCAATACTTGTACGCAAAGCAAAAATCTAGACCTTTGAAAGTAGAAAGTAAGAGTATGGTGTGCTACGCCATTGTTTTGATCGGAGGTGAGAGACCACTCCTTGCAAGCAAATAGATGGCGAAAGGAACACGCGTCGAAAAGATCACTCAGCAACAGCTCTTCGAGATTCGCGAGTGTAAATTTGGGCAGTTCGAAGCAGAATCGCAACATTTGGAACCGAGCAACCTCACACATCTCCCTTTTTGCAAAGATTTGAAGGAGCGACGAGTTTTGATTCCTATTACCAATCACAATGACCCAAACGAGCGACCTGACCCAACAGTGAACTCCACTACCTCCCTACGCACACCGGTCTTTGGGCTCCTACACTATCCCATCGTCCGTTTCAGCAGCAGTGCATTATCGTGACTTAGTCAGACATCATCCCCTCCTCCGCCTTACCAATACACCAAGCCATGTTCCCATCCCTCATCTCGCATTCTGCTCTCGCTCATTAGCTCATGTACTTCCTCACAACCCATGTTCCATTCGTGATTCAACTTACCAGCATTCATCAAATCACGCTTATGCGCATCCCCCATCGCCGGCTCCGGAATATGCAGCATCATCTCATGACGCTTCTGCATCGCCTCAGCCATTTCAGCGCCAGCAGCATGCTCAACGTTCGCAGGGTATTTGCCATATGGGTCGTATTTCGGGTACGAGGGATATGTGGAGTAGGCACTGTTGTCTGCCATGTGGGCGTCGTCACGCTTTTGCTGCTCTACATCGGTGAAGACGAAAATGTCAGCGAGCTCGTGGGCATGGGGGGCAGAAAGCAGAGGGAGAGTGTAGTCGAGATTTCTTACTTACCCATATCCATCATCAACTTGTTAGTCTCGGCTACGTGGCTGTCGTGCAGCGAGTTCAGCATGTCACGTCTCTCTGCGTTAACGTCAGCTTGTACGCTCCATTGCGAAGATGAGTCGAAAGATTCACGCACCCATGTCCATCTTTGCAGCCTCCTGCACAGCAGCGCTGTAGGGCACGTAGCTGGCATATGGCTTGTAGCCCGCGTACTTTGAGTAGTTGATGTCGTGCGCCATTCCCATCTCCGCGTTGCGCTTCATGTTCAGCGCCATGGCATCTATCATCATCAGCACTTCGTTTCATAATCAGCGAGGCATAACGAAGCAGTACTTACCGGCTTGCATCTTGGAAGCCATATCCTCTACCGCCTTTGGGTATGGGTCGTACTTTGCATATGGCGTGTAGTTGACGTACCAGTTGTCGCCTGCCATCTGCTCGCTGGACATCTTCATGGGTGCAGCCGCGACCATGGCAGCCAGGCCGGCGAGAACGAGGACGTAACGCATGTTGAGTGGTAGCTTGGAGGGTTCGAACGGGCTTGTGGAAGTGTAGCTTGTTGTAACCCCAGAGTCGAGAGCTGGAGGTTGAGAAGTTGTCCGATATCTGAGCAGGCTTATGTAGAGTCATCCATCACCTGTATATCTCTGCACCGAATGGAGAGCATGAGGCCATCGTCACGGCAATTGCGTGTGGTCGTACCCGTACATCGACAAGTTTGTCGTCAGTGGTTGCCCGCCGAGTTGGAGTGTGCCCAGTGTTAGGGAGTCCAGACTCCGGTCTCTGTGCAAGAGCACAATCGCATCATTTCGTCCATTGCTTGATGTTGTTTCGAGCCACGCCAATGTATCGCCACTAAACGAACAGATCACGAGCTTGTCTTGTCGCGTTATAATGCGTTTGTCTGAACGTTGTGTAGGGCCAGGTCGTGCAAGACTACGAAATGTGCGGGTGTATCATGAAGACAGTGTTGAAATCTAGGCACCAAGTGTCGTGGAGTTCTAAGCGCCATTGACCGATATTTTGGTTAGTTGTTCAAGGTATCCAACCATTGGCAACCATATTCGGACCAGCTGTGGTTGAACTTCAGGAACGATCATGTGGTCTTTGCCTAAGCGGTGTGATTGTGTTGATGAACTTTAGGCCTTTGCATCTGGGGTAAACTCAGGTCCACTACCGGGAGCTATTGAGATGGATAGGTAGACCTCTGGCAGTAGTGCTGATCGATAATTCGTAAGCGTTGCACTAGCAACGTGTTTGACAGGCTTGAGACCCATTGTGGTTGTGCTGGCAGTGACATCCGCTTGATTTGTAGTTGTGCCAGCTGCCTACTTGTACTTTCGTCGTACAAGGGTGGACTAGCACCTCAAGACGTTACGGCTTGTCCTGTGGATTGATTCAGCTAGAGAAAGAGCCCGCAACGACTTACATTCGCCTGACCTTGACCAAGCTTCATAAGATCTTTTCGACAGCCCACCACTGCCCCAGCGTGTTCGCAATGTTCATCGATCTTCTGCGCTCCACCAAAACCAAGCACACTCGCTTGCCTCAACAAGATTCGGACAGCCTCGACAGCGAAGCTCTGCTTTCTTCTTCGTCATCAGCGACTTCGCTGCCCCTCAAGGCCCCTTTTGTAGACCGATCAGGTCGGGATCTCAAGGTTGCGGTCAAGACCTTGATACTGAGTAGTGTGGTCTATCTCGGCGTTGGGCTCTGGCTTCTGCTCAGTATCCGAAATGCTGCCATCTTGCGTAGCGTGGATAATATTTGCATGGATCATGTCTCGCGTTACTGTAAGGCATCCACATGGGACTGTGATCGATCTGGCTGACATGCGAAGCGCCGGTCGTGAGAGATGTAAAGCCGGGGTGGCATGACAAGCACTTTAATGGAAGTTTCCTGCACCAGAACGAGTTCCGACAATCTGCAGGCCCCGAGGTGGATGCTGCGTGGGCGGCCTTGGGGATCGGTTATCGAAGTGTCGTCGTGCCATTGGAGGAGGCTGAGGCGACGGGGATGCGACCTGAGCAAGTTCAGGTTAGCGAGTACTATGGCGGTGGTTTCCCTGCCAATGTAGAGGGACTACACCACTTGCACTGTTTGGTACGGTCTGCACTGGAGATTCAGAGTTGATGTTTTGTATTGACAAGATGCAGGATCTCCTTCGCAGGACGCTGCATTGGAACTACGACTACTATTTGGCGAAGAAGGAGGGCGCATTCGTGAACAACGAGTATATCGTTCGCGTCCATACGACGCACTGCCTCGACATTCTGAGGCAAGTTCTGATGTGCAACCCTGATGTTGGCGTGCTTGGCCAAGTGTGGTGGCAGCCAGAGAATGATTCGCAACCTGCGGCATTCGTAGATTTCAACACAGTGCATCGGTGTCGAGACTATGAAGCTGTCAGAGCATGGGCCGAGGCACATCAATTGCCCCCAGAAGAGCAAGTGGACATGTCGCGTTTCTACAAGGCGCCGAAAGCAGGCGATGTCCTCCCTGAGATCCCGTAATCCTTGGCTGCTGTTAGTTCTGTGTAGGATGCAACATATATCTTGACCTTTTACCGATGCGAATAGTGAAGGACATATAGGTGATAGCTGACTTTCTTGAGAGTCTGTATGCACATCCTGGCTGGTTCTTCCACGGTCATACCAGACTTGGGTCTGATGCGCTTGATGTGATCACTTCTTCAATTCTGGCGAGGCTTGACAAGTCCGTCATGGACAAAGTAGTAGACGACTGTGCTGTCTGAATCGACCGTGCCGAGTAAGACCCTCTTTGTCGTCCTCCATGGGTTCTCTGGTCGTTCTTGTTCGGCCGTAGTGGAAGGCGGGACAGAGGTGATGGCATCAAACACCTCCGCAAGCCGGCGCAGCGACCACTTCTCGTTCAGCCTAGTAGGTAGGATCCATTCAGGCTCAGGCTCTACGTCGACATGCAGACCGCCAGTCTCTCCCCCAGCTTTGTTGGCCTTCCTCTTGCGATCTGCCTCCTTCAGCAGCTCGACCTGCTCGTCGGGGTGGACGTAGAGGCGCTGTGGGGGCAGGCCGGAGACCAATGGACGGGGGAGGGGCTCGTTCGTGAGCGGTGAATGGGTGTGCACGTGCAGGTCGGACCAATGGTGCTGGTATTGGAGGTTGTGCTGGATCTGTAGGGCGAGCGATTGCCATTGCGGAAGGTGGTCGGCGGCGGCATCACCCTCAGCGAAGGACTTCTGCAGTGGGGCGGGCACGATTGCCGCGTTTGTGTGCACGAGGGACGTCATGGCAAGCGGCCGCGTTGTACTGGGGAGGCTATTGGTGGTGATCGTGTTTCAAGCTGTGTCGAGGTGGAAGAACGCTTGCTCTTGCGGGAAGGAGCGAAGTTGGCGCAGATCTCCACGGCCACCCCACCAGTCACACGAGAGCGCCCAGGAATCAGCGACGAGACACACGCAAGCACAGACGACAACGACGGCCTGCTTAAAGACCTCCTATCTGCCTTGTGTGGATATGCACTCGGACAGTCGCCTATGAAGATATCGAGTAAACATCCACATATCAATATGTTTGCCCTTCTTGCTACCGCGATGCTGCTGCTTGGCGCTGTGACGGCGCAAACCAACACACCCAGCGTGGTGACATTCATATCGATTTCCCCAGTTCCGACTACTGAGGGCGTCTTCACTATTCAGACGTCAGTGCCTGGGCCGCCTGCCACGTTCACATCAGCCTGCTATGAGAATTGCATCATGGAACCTTGTACACCATGTGCGCACCCAAACACCAACAACAAACACGTGAGGCCGTCGCTGATAAGAAACAGGCGGAGTCACCTCCGCGATCTCCGAAGGTTCAATGGGCATCCCACCGGGGGAGACTCCTATCCCGAGCTCGCTGTTGAGCTCGCTTCTGTCCAACGTTACCAGTGGTTCCATCACGCCCACCGCGTCTTCTGGAGCAACACCGGCGTCGTCCTCGGGAACACCGCCTGCCCAGCAATCGACTGCGGCCGCGTCATCTCTACTACCGCAGGGCAAACGCAATCCTCTGACATTCGCTTTGGCTGTTTCCGGGCTGGTACTTGTTGGCGGCTCCTTCATTCTTCTGTAAGGCGGGAGCATTGAGATACCCAGACCGGCTGAGCCTTTCAGAGCTCACGCGACGAAATTACCAAGTAATAACGATGCAAATGACGTATGACCATGCTGCATTTTGCCTGTGACTTTGGCGACACCCGTGCGCGCGTGGCAAGGCGACAAGCGCTGTGATGTAGAGACAGACGCTGAATGCGAAGAACGTCTTCAATACGCGTGCTATACGGTGATAGATGGGGCGGTGGACACTGCAGCAGCGGGTGGCTTGTACGAAGAAGCCGGTTCTGGGCGATGCCCTGCACGGAGGTTCTGAAACCTTACGACTCTTCCAGGAGGACCGTTTAACAAGATTTTAAGTAGTATTGAAACTTAGTAAAAGATCCTGTTGTGCCTCTCACGCAATATTCTGTCGTCTGATCTTATCATTGTAGTACTCCTCGTAGACATGTATTATTTCAGATGCAGCTAGTTGGAAGGGTTCAAATGGTGGATCTCCGGGGGCGCGCATCAGCCAAAAGAGGAGCCACTTGCGCTTGCGAATCATGGAGCAGTTGCGAACATCATGCATGGGCCTAGCCACGTCCTCAGCCACGTTCCCAGACATGCGACTCCTCGCGGTCCTGGGCAGGTCCCTTTCTCCTGACCATGACGCCTCCACTCGGATAATTTCTATTATATCTCAAACGGCAAGGTTCTTGCCAAGGCACTGTGCTCTGCCAACTGGTCATAGAGCTTGGCTGTCCGCGCAAGCTTGAAATTGCCGAATTCGCCTTCATTCACAAAAAGACGCGCAGCCGCTGGCTGAGCCTCCCATTCACTATGGCGTCTTCAAACCCCAATTCGACGCCGACCCCGGTACCCTTTCCGCAACCTGAAGCCATTCGCAACCCCAATGCAAGTGCGAGTCCACCAGACACTCCTTCCAACACGCGCCGTGACAGGACGTCAACCAATGCCTCGACCGTGTCAAGCAGGATCCGCACAGCCAGTATAAAACTGATGGAAGCAAACCCCCCGCCTGGAATGTGGGCTGCTACAGGCACCACTGCATCGAGAGCGCCATCACTCGCAGACATTCGCAGAGGATCCTTTGGCTCAGGCGGCTGGAATGACGACACACAACGTCAGAGAGCAAACACTCGCTCGAGTCAAGAAGAGAGGGTAAAGCCTTCGCGGAAGTCGAGTACTGTCATTACACCCCTGGAAGGCGGCTCAGAGCCGTTCCCTGCAGTTACAGAGGAAGATATGCGCGAACGAGCGTCAGGGGACGCAGCTCGACCCATGCTGAAAGACGATACCGTGAACAAGGAGAAAGGCACGGAAGATACTCGTAGACTGAGCAAATCCTTGACCAACTCGACCGACGATCGCGCCACGCAACAAACACTGCTAGGCCCTAGCCAGGTATGTAGCTGCACATGACGTGTGGATGTCTACTTACATTCAGCAGTATGCCAATGGCTATATCCCGCCCCCGAAGCTTCCTTGGAAGCAGTCGTTCGCCATCGGGCTCAAAGGCTTCTGGAAGTGGTTTTGTACACCAGCTGGCTTCCTCATCACCCTCTACGCTCTCAACGTCGTTGCATGGGGCGGCATGTTGTTCTTGCTGCTCTGTAACGCCGCGCCGGCAATGTGCACGCCCACCTGCGACGACATCAACTCCCCGCGAAGAAAATGGGTCGAGTACGACTCCCAGATCCTGACGGTGCTCTTCTGCATGACTGCTTTCGGCCTTGCTCCTTGGAGGTTTCGCGACCTATACTGGTGGGGATGGTGGAGGGTTGGCGGATCGAAGCGCAAAGAGATTGGTATTCGTCGCCTAGCCGGTGTTCACAGGGGCTGGTTTCGTCTTCCTGGTTCACAACATCTGCCCGAGTTGGCTGATTCCAAGGCTGTGAACGCCGAAGATCCAGCTGTGCCGATTCCAGCGAAGTCGACGCCAGACCCGCCACCCACGGGCATTCGCGCGCCCCCCACAAAAAGCTGGAAGATGGATTTCGTCGTCTGGAACAATATCTGGAATACTTTTTTCCAGATCGTCCTCTGCTTCTACATGTGGCACTACAACCGCATCAACCGACCATCGTGGGCGACGGGTCTTTTCGTTGCCTTGGGGTGTATCGTAGCCGGCATTGCAGGCATCATGATGTGGCACGAAGGAAAGAATATCAAGAAAGTCGAAGGAGTGCCAATGCGCAAGGAAGACGCGGAGCGCCTAGCCGATGCTGAAACAGGCTCGGTGCAGAATATTCCCATGGTCTCAAATCCGGGTGGGACGGCAAAGTCATAGGATCTACGCAGGATCATCGAGCTGCAGCCGGTTTGCAGTCGGATACACAGGTGTGGCGTTCATTGGCTCGGAATCGTCGAACGATGCTTGGCGCAAGGACACACTCACCACCACTTCACATAATGCTAGGATAGAACCTTGAGATACCCCCGCCTTACTGCGTATTGACAATAATCAAGTAATTGCTCGAATCAGTCGCCTTCCAACTTGTGCGCTACGTCGACGATACGCACTATCTGCCTCACCAATAATCATCGAGCAATATTTCAGTTGTTCAGCCTTGTACTACTGCATGCCGAGATGACCGGTCGTCCCCGATCCACTAAGCGGTTCTCGTACTGTAGCTCTGAAGTCGTTGACAAAGATGACGTCGGACCATGTGTAAGCTGCTCAGCTTTGGTAGACGTGACAGGCGCACGAGACAGTTTATGTACTTGGCCTCGATCTCGGATCTCGGGCTGACCCTTCTTCTGACTCTTAAACCCACTTTTCGCAATCCGCTCGGTCTTTGACAGACGTCGTCGTTGCTTATATCCACTAGGTGGCCATCTTATCGAGTTATATATACACACCTGCGCCACAGACTTGGAGGAAGGCACACTGAACGATAACCTCTCACATCAAACTTAACTACTACAAACCTAATATTTCAACACCAGCTTCATCTTTCTGGGACATAGAAGAAGTGCAAGAGACATGGCAGCAGCCGAGTACTACATGGGCGGCACATCCCATGAACTGCCAGGAAGCCATCCTCCTCAACCTGAAGCCTACCCACCACAACCTCCTCCATACCAGCAACATCAATACCCTCTCCAACAATCATACAACAACTCCTACAACAGTGCGCCGCCACCTCAACCCCAATACCACCACCAACAAGTACAATCCTACCCACCCGCTCCACCACCACAGCAGCATCAGAAATACGAATACGCACCCACCGACTCTCGCCCACCACCACCCTATCCCACAGGCCCACCCCAATTCCCAACCGGCCCAACGCCCCAGCAAAGTAGCACGCATCTAGGTCCCCCAATCCAGCCCATCCGAAGCCACTCCCAGCCCGCGCGCGTCCACTTCGCCGACCAAGACTCCTCGTCCTCGTCCTCGCGCTCACGCTCCTCCTCGCCCGAGCGGCAGCGTCGACATCGACGGCACAGAAGCCGGGACGATGAGTACGAGTACGGTACGAGGGAGAGGGAGAGGGACAGAGATGGAAGACGCCACCGCAGTCATGAAACGCGCGCTCAACGCCGCGAGCATAAAGACCGCGACACGTTCCTCGGCGCAGGCGCTGGCGCTTTAGTAGGGGACGTTATATTCCCTGGCCTGGGGACTGCAGCGGGCATCTTGCTGGGCGGGTTAGGGGGCAGGAAATATGCTAGGAGTAAGAGCGAGGATGATGTGAGGGGGGAGAGGAGGCGGAGGAGGGACGACGATGGGTATGAGAGTAGTAGTGGGGAGGAGAGGAGGCGGAGACATGGGGAGAGGGAGTATGGGGTTAGGAGGGGAGGGAAGAGGGAGGGGTGGGATGCGAAGAGTGGGACGTATAAGAGTGGGACTGCGATTCGGTGAGGGGGATAGGGGGGAGGAGTAATGAATGAGTTCCTGACACGAGTAACATAATGTATTATATCAATATCGTGCCCGTCGATCGAATCTTAGGTGATCAGGCGTGTAATTAACATGGTGCAAGAGACATCTTGTCCAGGATAGACGATATTGCAATACCTTGATTCTCAATTATCTCGTGCAAGAAAAGAATGTTACAACCCCCTACTTCTGTACTCCGAATAAATGCATATACAGGGCCTCATATAGAACCACTCATCTTTATCCCACTCCTTGCCTCGCTCAAACTCCAAACACCATATACCGTTCCACATACCCCATCTCCTCACTCCCGACACACATTTCCCACATCCTCAATCTCCACATCTTACTCCATCCCCGTCCCCGTCCCCGTTCCCCGTCTCTGCAACCCCGGATGTCCCCCATGTCCATGACTCACACTCCCCCTCGCCCTCCCTCCCCCATTACCAC